>JAOEHX010028784.1:0-47758 GCA_025448015.1 Bolborhynchus lineola | reverse complement strand
GGCAAACTCGCTGTTCTCCAAAGCAAGGTGCCTGACATCTAGTAGCAGGTTGTCACCACAGATCCTGCTTTTCACCCCTGTACTTGCCAAAATGACATGGACTAATCCATAGCAGAAATGGGGACTGTTCTTTGATCTGGGTGGAACCTAGACAGAGCTGTGCTGAGAAGTTGTCTGGGAGGGCACTGGTTAACTTGCTCCAAAAAATATGCTTGGGAGCATATAGACATACAGTACTAGTGGTTGATTTAATAGCATGGATGTTACTAGGTGACTTTACACTGTTTTGAAAAGCCAGACTCAAATTCAGCTATTAACGTACCAAGCATAAAACATGTAGAAGGAAAATACCCAATCCCTAGGCTTAGATGTCTAACTCAAGCATTGGAGAAGACAACCCCATTACTCATTTCTCTAGGGGAAATGGGTGGGGAAGGAGGTGCCACTTTTGGCAGGAGAGATATGTTTCAAGGGCACACACTCAAGAAATGAGAAACCTGGATTCAGGTCTCTGCTCAGACTCTGTTCAACCTTTGAACACCTCCATCTCAGGAAGGTAGACTGCAGTGTTGAGGGTTAAGGTGTGGGAGATGCTCCTTTTTTTTTGTCTGAAAGGCAGGCTTCTGGGCTAGAGGATTGGAGAAGTCTGTGGCCCTGAGCATGAGAAGAAGATTTCTCTGGGAGCGGGTAAGACATATTCAGAATACCCAGTATCCTGGTGGTTATGACACCAATGCAAAGATGAATCTGTCACGTAGAGGGAGTTGTCAATGTCTGAGCTTGTAAAAAACATCAAGCAGAACTAAATCTGATGAAGTAGCTGCAAATACTAATAAAATCCTAAGAATAACACTTACAAACGTCATTAAAAGAGAAGTTTTTCAGTGGAAGGATCCTGATGTGCTCTGTAATTCTACAAAGTGACCATTTTTGAATGAAAATCGATCCACAGTGTTTTGCAGCACTGTCAAGACCAGTGATGGTGAATAAAATATATATGTATTTTTTACATCATTAAGTGACCTTGAGACTACTTGCCACATGTCTCTGATTTAATAAACAGTGAATCAAATTAAGCCAGCAGAACAGTCAAGCACTCATTTGACTTTCAGATGGGGTTAAATACACACATCCCTCAACATCCTGAGCAGAAGTATTTTCAACACAAATAGACACTGGAGAAGGCTTTTGGTGACAGCTTTCAATATTTATTTCATTGCAGAATTACAGGGAAAAGAAAAAACATGCCTTGAATTAATTGTGTCCAAAATAACGCCTCAGCAAACACAGACAAGGTGAAGCTGATGTCTGATTATATGTAATTATGAAATGGCTGATGACAGACATCCAGAAATCTAATTAGCCTAATTCCAGATTTTAAGGTGAGAAGGTAGCCGTAGATCATCGTCAGGAAAACACAAATCTTAGAATTTTACTCAGCGATTTCTGCATTGGACCCCATAACTTGAAGGGTTTTTTATCTCTGTCTTCCAAAAAGGCACCTGGCCGTTGCAGATATAGGCATTTACTTTAATCAACTAGACTCATTCAATCAAAAACCGATATGGTCTCATCTGAAAATATCTTCTTCCTATCTTTAAAATTATGTTGACTGGGACCACTGGTAGCCTCACATATAAGTTTCTTATCTGTTGGACCCTGTACTGTCTTTTCCTTAAGCCTTTCTGAATTAACGTCTGATGAATTAAGGCCCAGTTATGCCAGTTTTTAATTTGTGAGTGAGGAAGGAGATACAGAAATCCAAGTTTAATTTAAAAACCTAAGCGTGGCCATTCTGGGACTAGTCTAAGATTTCTCTGCCCCAATATTGCCTCTGCAAGCATGGCCAATAGCAGTTATCTAGAGAAGAGTATAAGAACAGGAAAAATGCATGTTAATGCTTTGCTGTGATATTTTCTGTATTTTTTTCACTGTGATATGCACTAGTCATCACCATACTCCCTTGGCGGAAGCAGTAGACAGAGTGATTTTCCAGACAAAAAGCTGTCAGAAGGGCAAGCGTCTATGAATCCTGATATCAGTTGCATATGTCTTTAGAATAGCTTGCTTTGCTCAGAAAACTGCAAAAGCACAGGTCCTGCAGTCAGTCAGCTTTCTGGTGAGTTATCTGCACCTACTGACTTGTAAACACATAGCCCTTGGAGATTTTATTAAACACAATTTTTCATTACAGGTGGATTGCAAAGTTGTTTCTCATGGTAAGAATTCAGCTTCCTGTGCCTTGCTAACTGCAGAACACAAATATGTATTGAATACTCCACCATCATTCCTCAAAGCTTTATCATCTATGTCTGGAAATATGCATTTATTTTTATTACAATGTCTGTCTTTTCTAAAAATATTCAAAACAAATTCCTGGGGTCCTGATGGCTGTGGAATGCAGCTTCTCTCATCATATTTCTCCATTTAATGCCTTCAAATTTATTGGCCTTGTGCCTTCTTCCCCCTTTCCCTCATTAGATTTTAACCGGGATTGTGCAGGGTATGGGGCTGATATGACCACACGGATTTTCCATGTACCTGCCTGCCTCTCCCTGTTCCTGGTTGAACTCCCTGGCTGCACCAGACAGAGCTCTCCATGGAATTAGGTACCTACTAGGCTTATGAACATTGACGAGTGATTAAATGAGCAAGGAGCAGAACATAGGTAGTTACATTTCAGTTCCATGTCTTTTCCAAGATGAAAGCTGGGCAGTCAGCAAGCATGGTCTGCCTGGTTGGAGCAGCACCTGGGGTGGAGAAGAGGAGATGGACCATGCACTACAGCAGTGAGAGGGGACTCTGTGTGCACAGGAGAGGCAGAGACACCGTGATGAGATGGGGACAAACTGAAGAACCAAAGTCTATGAAACGCTGCTATAAAAGAAAAATTATCTTGTTCATATGTTTTGCTTCTTGAAATGTTTATTTTCTCCATAACCAGCTGGGCTTTTATGAAATGACATTTTTTTTTGTCTGGGAGTTATGGCTAATACACTTGTTTTCACAACTCCCAGGTCTCAACTGCATTTGTTCAGTCTCTGTTTTGTGGTCCAACTCACCTTCTGCTTTCCTTAACACAGACATATTTACTCTTCTGTACCACACACAGTGAAATCACTGACTAATATATATGTGCAAAGCAGATCTTCTACATTCACACTGGCTTTCTACACTCTGTATCACCTAGACCTTACAAAGCATTTTTTATCAAAACCAGTGCTGTAGCTGGAATAGACACAAATATGACAGACCAATCTTTATTATCTTTTCTTCAACAATCTGGAAGAGCTGAAAGATGAGACCAGCTTTTGAGGTGTACATTTTTTTGGGGGAGAGGTCAGAATCATTGGCATATAGAAAAAATGCAGCAAAACAAATGGATGCATCTTGGAAGCCAGGTTGGACAGAGCCTTGGGTGGCATGGTTTAGTGTGAGGTGTCCCTGACCATGGCAGGGGGGTTGGGAACTAGATGATCTAAAGGTCCTTTCCAACCCTAACTATTCTGTGATTCTACGATTCTATTGTGATAATCTCCCACTAGACTGGGACAATCAGATCTCTTTAGCTTGAATGCCACACCATGTCACCTTCTTCTTTTGCAGACAAGAGACCACTTGCACAAGTCACTGACTTGCAGATGTGATCAAAAAGGGTAAGAAACATTTCTCATAAGAAATATATTGTGATGGAATGGTCAGGAACTGTTCACACCATCATCTTATATCGGGACACATGTCCCTGCCATTATTTATTCATGCTATCTATTAGGTAATACAAACTTTTTTCTTATTCAGTATAAAATACAAACATTTCCCAGTTAAACAGGGCTAGGACTGAGTAAACACAACATTATCACCATCCCTCCATAGCTAATTTCCTGGCGTGATATGTACTGAAATACAGCACAGGCAATTAGCATCTCCTTGAAGGCTGGATATGGCACAAGCAAGCAGTGTCTCTCTGAAGGATGGAGGGGAGTGTTTTTAAAACAGTGTCTGGGAAGACTGGAAAGAGACAGTGTGCTGACAGGAATGGGCTTCCCTTATGAAAAACTGTTGGGCTCCAAAATGACTTTGAATTCCCAGTACTTCTGAGCTTTCATTTGGAAAAATAGGAGCTGGCTTAATTTATGATTATGGGTATGAATATTTTAACTCATTCTTGGATTTCATATGGCCATTTACATAAGCCTGACACTTGCCCATGACTACATGAGGTCAGCTGACATGAATCACCTCCCAACCTGCCATGAAGGGTGACACATGGTGCAGGGTGGGGTTCCTGAGCTTGTTTTCCATATAGCAGCCGAGGACATGGATGTGGGACAGCAAGGACACACCCTGTGACATGAAGGCTGGATATGATAATCTCTTTTCCAGGACAGAAGGATTTCAAACCACACTACCAGGGTAGATACTGAAAAGCCAAAGTGGTTGAATGGGTAGAGATCTGAGAAGGGTGCATCTGCCCTAAAGTGCCCAAAAGCCAGAGGGACTAATGACAACCAACATAGGAATGATGTCTTCACTAGCTCAGATGAATTGCTTATTTCTCTATATTTACTGTTCTGTGACCAAGAATGTCTGAATGAAGCAAGACTAATCCTTCCCCAGTTCTGCTGTTGTGTCCTGCTTCTTTTTTTTTTTTTTTTTTTGTTAGGGTATGAAAGGTAATACCTTCCTGGTTTTAGCTAGCAAGAGATTTTCAATAATGTTGGAAACCACTGTCAGTGGATTTTGAAGGATGGAGCACCGAAAGATATTAATATTTCCCCTGACTCAGAGCTTGGAGATCTTTCCATTGGTATGATTTTTCGTAGAACCATAGAATCACAGAATGTTTTAGGTTGGAAGCAACCTTAAAGTTCCAACCCCCTGCAAATGGGCAGCAACACCTTCCACTAGACCAGGTTGCCCAAAGCTCTGTCCAGCCCGATCTTGAACATGTCCATGAATGGGTCATCCAAAGCTTCCCTGCCTAACTTGTTCAAGTGCCTCACCACCCTCATAGTTAAGAATTTCTTCCTAATATCTAATCTAAATCTCTCCTCTGACGGTTTAAAGTAATTCGTCTTTGTTCTATCATTACTTGCTCTTTGGGAAAAAGTATCAGCTCTTTTTATTCTTTTATCCCAGAATGCATACCTACTTTATCTGTGCCTTCTGGAGTAGCTGTCTTCCCAGGTGTCGCCTGAAAACTTGGTACCAGGTCTGAGCCCTGGCTTGTCCTAACTGTAGTGTTGGAAAAGCTATACATTTTTGCTCCTGGCTCCCTACTTGCCTTCCAGAGTGTAAACTTATAAGCTGCAGAGAATTTGAGTAGGTCTTATGCTCTGCATGTGAGGGAAACTGAAAGGTAGGCTGGCTACTGATTTAGCTAAAGTTACCCCTATAGCAGTAACTCAGCATGGGTTCAAGTGCCACGTTGCTCCAGTCTGTAGACAAACTTCTATGTTTTACAGAAAAACTTTCCAATGTCTACAGCTTAAGTTTCTGGTCATCTACATGCTTCGGACAGTTCCTTCGTTTATGCAAGAAGCACACTCATGGAGCCTAGTTACTCCTGACTCTGAAATGTTGGCAAGCTTTTCCTTAGACTTAGTCTGTTGTGGGATTTGTTGGTAGTCCTTTTCTGCTTGAAAGCCTAAGCATAAACCTGGAAAAATATAGCTAGAAAGGCAAGAATGATAACCAAGGGTATGAAAAGATTGCCAAGTTGTAAAGAAGGGAATGGGCTTGAATTTTTCCATCAGATAAAGAAAAATGAAAAGCAAGGTGGCAGGTCTGTAAAATTGTAAGTGATACAGAGGAGCTGGACGTGCATTTGGCTTTTCACCATTTCTTGCAATGCAGAAACTAGGGGTCAGCCAATGAAGGTAGGAGGAGGGAGTAGGTCTTCATACAAAAGTTAATAACTGTGGAACTTCCTGCAGAAGCACATTGTGAAAGCAAAAGCTGGTGTGGTCTTAAGGTGAAACTGGACAAGTACTTGAAGTAAAACATACAGTGAATTATTAAGTAGACAAACCACTTGAAGCTAAGTAAATCTCATCAGCTGAAGATATTTAGGCATATTCCCTGTGCATGCTTTTCTGCTTATTGTGGCAGTTAGGATTCTTGGTTGCTATTATGAGATGGCAATGGCTGTCACCAACACCTCTCAACAAATAAATCCTAACTAGTTAGATACGACAAAATGGAGATATCTATAATGAGGGCCATGGGCTCAGGGTTTACAAAAGTCATTATGTTACATTCTGCACTTTTCCGAAATTTTTTGTTCCCAGAGTACCTCTGGTTATGCCCATTCCACTAAGATTATGATACAGTAGGAGTAGGGCAAAGCAAAAGGATGTGGAGCGAAGTGTTTGGTGCTGTGACTCAACATCCATATCATACGTGGTTCAGGGCATTTTACTTTCACCTAACTTTAGTTTGGTCCCAATACATTTAGCTTCCTGATTACTCTGTTAGATCTAAGTCAGCATAGACCTTTCATAGACCTAAATCTGGTGGGTATTTTAACCAGAGGGATTTGAATGCCTCCATAGGTGTATAGAAATATGGCATACATGATGTCATTTTACACAAACATAAAAATTTGTACATGAACAGTGAATTTTCCTACTTCTGTTCACATCAGGTACTGTATGGGTAGTCAGTAGTTTAACATGTTTAGTAAATGAAGTCAACAATTCAGTAGAAATTTAGTGGAAAGAAAACTGAAGAGAGTGATCTAATTTGTAAATGCAGTCACCTAAATACTGCTGTTTTAGCACCTTTCAGGATGCTGTAGAAGATTCTGCCCTCAGTTGCTGCACCTAAAAAGCACTGGTCTCCCACTGTCCTTTGGCATTTGTAGAAACTCAATGTTAATGCCACCTTACAGTGTCACAAGGGGGACTAGATGCCTATAGCTGTGCAACAGATATGAGACCCAAATATTCCTGCGTAAGTCACAAGGAAATTGTAATTAGAGTCATGAGTTGAGTGTTGTGCTGAACAAACTCAGGTAGGAATTTTGGATAATTTTTATTACCTAAAGATGGACCACTGCTTATTTTAAGTTGATTTGCTGCCCTGTGTATGGGCATCTACAGTGTCTCTGCTGACATGCGGAAGCTAGCACATTGAAGTTTGCAAAATACAAAGTTATTGTTCCAAAAAATTGTCAGTCGCTGTGTCTTGACCATCATGACCAGAAAGCATGAATAATTTCTCATATGATTTACAGTTTTCAGACTGAGTCAGCTTCTTGCAGCATGGAGAAACATAGGCTGGGTCTCCAAAAGGGCTAGTGTTGTTCACAAGTGTGAATGCAATAAAACTAATTCCATTGCACAATGAGGTTGGTCTCATTTCATGGAAGTTGTCTTTAAAGAATGAATGTAGATGTAGATGCAGGTAACCAATCTTGCATTGTGTTAATAAGAGATTAAATGTTGTGGCTCTGGCTTCTTCCTTCAAAGCTGATCAAAGGGTAATATGAATCTGCCTAAGACCAGTCTTTACACCACAAAGGCAATTTCTCCATAAAGGAATTAGAAAACGAATGTCATCCATTCCTGGGAAAGCACTGAAGTGAAGAACTGGGGTTCAGGATCAAAGGCCCAGAACTGGAGACAGAGGTTCATTTGAAGTTGTGGCCCCCAAAGACATCTGCATTCCAGTCTCTTTATGTCAAGATCCCAGAAACCCAGATGCAAAAATATTTCTGGCTTCTAACACCATAAAAACTGAGTCTTCAGCTCCCAGTCCCAAGAGCACATTAGCAGCAGGGGTTATCAGGGAATCAGATGAGGTTTCATCCCTCAGCAGCAACCTCAGGCACCCACACTAATGTTGGCGTGACAGGGCAGAATAAATAGGTATGCACAGAGGAATGTGTTTTACCATCTGCAGAGCAGACATGGGGTTAGGACAGAGTCAGAGAGTGAAGCATTCACTCTACTAAATGCCAATTCATGGCTCTGGCACATCAGCTGACCTCACTACTTTGAGCCCACCCTTTGAACAATATTGTTTCTGCTGACAGCCCTCTGGCTCTGCTCCATCCCCAGGATCAGGTGTCTGGAGATTTTTATTTGCCGCATGGATAGTACTTTGGACTACAGGATCTTGAAAAGCACAGCATGAGGCTGTAATAATACTGAGGAAAGATCAGATGATGTGGATAGTCTTCCACTTCAAGAAGTGTGAATGTGACTGAGATCATCACATTCTTTAGGCACCTTCTTTCCAATAAAGGAAAACTAAACCAAGTCTCTTGAGGAAGTTTAATCCCTTTGGGCCAGACCCTCAGGAAGTATAACTCAGCATCATTTCCCTCATATCCATGGGATCATGCTGGCTGCCACCAGCAAGAGGTTGGTTCTGTGGGCTGCAAAGAAAGATGAAGGCTCTGGAAAGTATTGATCAAGGCTGGATTCATGTGATGAATCAATCGTACAGCTGTAGGGAAGCTGGGAAGTCATCTGAATGAAAGACGTGTGGCGTGTTCAAGTATGAGCAAGTATAACCTGGTGATACAAAGGTGACGTGGGAGCCACATGCCCATGCAGCCTATGTTTATATTAGTGAGTTAAAAATGCCTGGGAGTATCCCTAAGCACTGGAAGGGGACTGAGTTTATACTCCTGAATTGTTCACATGTTCGTGGCATGGTTTTGTTCTGGGTCAACTTGAAGTCTTCAAAACAAATCCTTGTGCACAATTTGTGGTTAATATGAGCCAGGAATCATTTCCAGTCTGCAGTCTGAGATATTTACCAGCAGCCTTTGCCTGTAAGAGAGTTCAACTAGAAGGATATGGGCCATTCTCTGAGAGCTGTTATCACTGCCAGAAAATTATGTTTTGTTGCATATAATTGTTTAAAAGTATAGCTGACATATTAGTTAACCTGACTAATGGATGGGGATGACATTAACTAAGGTAGAAATGTATGTGGGGAGCCAGGCTGGTCCTTCTAGGAACCTCAGTTGACATGTCAACTGTAGTTCTGTCTTCCAAAAGTTGGATCTTTGTTCCTTCCCTGTTCATGATGAAGAGATGTCCAGAGAAAGTATATAAAAGTGAGTGCATGCCTAAGGCAAGTAGGATACTGTTTTCCATTATTTGTAGAGGGAACATGGAAATGAGTGCTAGGAAATTATCTCCACAAAGTACCTCAGAGACAAATGGAATAAAAATGGTCCTTCCCCTGTTTCTTCCTTCCTTGAGTTTCCTTCTTCAATCCACTGAAATCTGGGAGTGGATAGTGTGATTTACTAAGTAGTGTGATCTAAGTGGGAGACTGGCATCTCCCACAGGCTAAATCTCAAAATGAAAGTCAGTCAAAATTCATAGATGTTCAGGAGATTTTATCTAAAATCCTGAAAGTATTTATGCTTGCTCACAGAAAAGGTGGTAGTCATTAGACACATAGCTAAATCCCAGGGCCTTGCAACCTTTGCAGCATTTAACCACGGTAGCAAGACCCAAAGGAATGAAGTGGTTTATTTCTAACTTGAGAAAAAAATTAGAGGGTAATGAATACCTCCTCCCAGAAATCCTGCTAGAAATGACACTTCTGCATGCTAAGCCATGTTGTAACTAAACATAGTAAGTGTAACAGTCTGATAAAATTGAAATATATGAATACTTGCAAATGGAATCAGAAAGCTTTCAATCAACATGCCATTTGGGCTAGGCATTGATGCTTACAATGAATTCCCTTCTTTCTCCACTCAAAACGCAATGAAGCACCAATAAGGCAATATATGATTTCCAGCTGCGTAAAGCCACAAACACTCTTATGGTTTGCAAATATTTGCCCAATAAAAATTTTCTTCAACATTAATTCATCCAATATCCTGGTGCTTCCCTTGCGTTGACGCAGATGGCATCAAGGAAATGCTGTTTAAGCAGGACTTAATCTGCAGGGTTTTCAATTTAGTGCATTGGTGAAATTTATCTGAACCACTTTGGATTTTTCTCCAGCATAAGATGAGTTGATCTGTGGTTGACATCCATATGTAGTTAAATGACCTCAGTGCTCCTCCTTCCTAGCTTTCTGTAAGGAAGGGTTGATAATGCTGCCTAACCTGTCAGAGTCCAATCTCTCAGCTGGCATGGGCAGCAGCAAGTACTGTGGGAATCTTATTGTAAACAGTAACCCATATAACGTTATTTTTGACAGCTGTTTGTAAAATTAAACTCATCAAATTTTGATGAGTTTATTTTGTATTTGCCTTTTTTATTTTTTTTTTTCCCCTGGTTAAGCCTGCCTGACTAGTCGTACCAGATACTTGTTTTTACATTACTAAAACATTTCCAGGCAAAAAAAGAGATGGAGTTTTATTGTACATCAGTAAATTACTTACTGAAAACTTCCATAAAAGCAAGCTAGGGCAACTTCTTCCCAGCCTTTGTATAAAGTCTTCTGGTATTGTCAATAACTAAATTTATTGAGATGAAGCTATATGAGTCTTTCCATTAAATTTAGGATATATAGCACACACTTTTTACTATGAATTAAGAGAAGGAAAACGTATCTGGAGAAGTTATGTATACAAATAGGCTCTTGACTGCAGCTGAGGTCTATGACTACAGCATTGAATTAATTCACCTGCTGCATCAGTGATTGCAACGGGTCAGACAGAGCATTGATGAACACTGGTCTGCAAGAATAATTTTTCTGATCCCATAATTTGACCCTGCAATTCCTTGGAAGTCTAAAAATGTAGCAAACAGACTGGAGGCTGCCTGGTTTGTACCAGGAAGAGCTTGTTTAATCTTGCATTGTTAAGGCCTATTCTTCGTTCCTTTGTTGGCGACCGTATCCACAAAGCAGGGCATGCTGTCACAGAAGGAAATAAAAAGATGGATGAATGTCTTTGAGGAACAGCCAGATAGTTAAGTGAGACAGCTGGCCAGAGACAAGCAAAAATTGTGGCTAATGATCATGACAGGTACCAGCCAGAGTCCACAAATTCCATACTGGCTCATTTCAAATTTAGTATCTAAACTTAGCAGGACACCCTGATGGGTATGTAAAACTCCAAACTTTTCCTCTTCTGGAGAATGTTTTCCCTTCTGCAATTTCATGCAGCAGATGTCTGCATTTCCAAGAGCAGCACTGGTGACATGTTTGAGAATTTAAACAGTGGAAAAAAAAGGGGAGCATCTCACCTCATTATTCTAAAGTGAGTGAATAAAGTAATATCAGAGGCTCAAAACTTCTGATAGAGTTCAAATTCCATCTGCTGTCATTCAAACCCTTCCTTTTTGTTCAGCTGGTGTCATTCTTAGCTCTTTCTAATAAAGAATATTGATGAAAACATACCATCTCTCTGACAGACACCCACTAAAGGATGAATCTGAATTCATGGTTCATCCTGAAAGTGCGTATATCAAAGGAAAAGCATTCTGTTAATTAAGATGGTCAAAACTGGAACCATTATATTTTTGTAGTCAAAATGATATATTTCTAATGAAATAACGTTGCCTCTGTGTCACAATTTCTTCTTTTTTTTTTTTTTTTTAATGATAAAAACATTATTACATATAATTTGATTCAGAATAGACACGGGTTTAGAGACTGTAAATATTTGGAGAAAACGCTTGTCCCATGTAAATCTGATTTCCTGGATCATTTAAATCTGATTTCCTCAACAAAACCCCAGTAACTGCCATTTCAAGCCAAAAGTCAAATCCTCTGTCATCTGTACTTGACTGTTTTGCTGGTAGAATGATAACCCTTTATGATGGAGTGACCTCAAGAGACATTAACTCACCTTATACCATTGCAACTTGTTCCCATGTTTAAGGAGATTGATCTTTGTTCCCTTTATATAGTTCCTCTGTCCTCTAATTCTCTTTTCTCAAGATTAAATATTTCTTTGCCAGACCCTCCTCCTTAAGACTTTACATCAACTGCCAGAAACTCAACCCCATCAGCAAATGAGAACCCTGAGCTTGCCCTTTACCTTGCAAATGCACACATTTCCTTTACCAATACCCGGAATCCCAGGGGGTCCCCCCGCCCCCCCCCCCCCCAATAATAAAGGTAAATATGTACATAAACTTTGGCATGGGTAGGGGGGTGATGAGGTGTTGGGTGGAAAGTACTTTACTTAGCAGTGTTGATTTGTAAGTGTTAGGGGAAATATGCTAGGAGCCTCTATGAAGAGGCTCTGGATTGGTTTTGCTCTTATCCCCTTGTGTCAGCTGGAGTGGTAATAAATAAATAATAGTAACTATTACATTTTTGCCCTATTATAGCACTATTTGTTTGGAGAGCCCAGCATCTGTGAAAAGAATCATTTCTTATCTCCATTCAAAAAGTACCTATAGTTTCACAGCAAGCTACTGTAGATAGAGACTAGATCTCTGCATCCCAAAACATGGGATGCTGAGCAATGACAGAATTATTAAGATGAGGCTGCCTGCATTTAAATAAAACTTATCATGCATACTTAAACTATTGAAACTCAGGCTGGCTGGAATGCTGGGGTTATACAGATTGCATTTCATACATGCATGCCTGACAATTTTACTTACTGAATTCCTACACTCAAAGAAAAAAAATATACCAGTGCCTCTTTTGCACAACAAATGGATTGTATTAACTCAGAATAGCTTTGTGTTTAACTTTATAGTTTCAGGCTTCCTGGTAGTGTATTCTAGGGTTTATACCTCAGTTCTTCATGGTGAAGTAAAAATATATGGCCAGATTTTAACTAAGGCATGCTGTTTCCTTGTGGACAAGGGGGTTATGTTTGTGCATTTGAAAAGAGTATAAATATTTATGCACACAGTTTCAGTGATTCAAATTGGCTAACTCTCTGGTAGGTCAGAAGTTCAGTTCAGAAATCATCTAAGCTTCAAGCTTTCATGTCTTGGGATCTGTTTTGTATGAAATAGACTGAAATTTTCCCTATGCTGGTCCTCACTGAGGTTAATCTGGTTCATATGCCTCTGCACTGGCCTGGGTTCTCAACACCTGAGAAAGTGCTGCCATGTTTAGAAAAAAATAACAAGGGTTTGAGTTGGGTCAAATGACACAAGATCATCCCTACCCAATTCAAAGGCTACCTCAAATTAATTTGTTTTCCTGGAGTCTGCGTCCAGAGACACAGATGGAGATGCGTGGAAGTAAATGTAATTTACCTACATTTAATGCCACAAGTATATTATTTCTCTAAATATCCCACTAGGAAGTTTCAAAGACAAGACAACTCTTCTAACTTCTTCACTCTTCATCTACAAAGCAAGTGAATTTACTTACTTTATTTCACTGCAAAACACGTGTACCCTTGCTTGTACTCCTGACTATGTGTGACATGTGGGGTGAAGACCACTGAAATCCCAAGCCAGAGCAGGGTTTCCTAGTAGAAGTGATGCCTTCCTTGTTTTTAGGATCTTCTCTGCCATCCTCAACTCCTGAGTCTCCTCTTCTTGGTGTTTGCCCTCAGTTTCGCAAACTTTGCTAAGTGAAAGCCATTCACTGAGTTACTGAGACTCCTGCCTTAGACCAAGTAGAAAAGAATCAGGCCCTGAATCCACAAAATGATTATTTGATTCTCTTTAATTAAGTGGAAAGTCTGCTAAACATTAGGATATGGAAAAAACACAAATGAACTACTCCAAATGGAGATGATTTTTCAAAATACAGTGAGCATAGTGAGAAATAGAGTTTTGAAGTCTCTCTTCTTCAGATCAATAAACGACTTGACAGTCCCAAACTTTGAAGCTACAGTTTCTACCTCATTTTTTCCCAAGGTCAGTTACCAAACACTGTATTGACCCTAAAATTGTTGCTTCTATAGGTTGTAACACCTCCTTGATGGAATGCGTTCACACAAGTTTTTTCCATTTTTTAAAGAGCATGTGATAAATAAAACCAGCTAAAATTAGAATAAACTGTGCCACAAATTTACCTCTCCCTTTTTGCCTCCTGCTTTTTTAATAAATTTTATTTTTTCAATGAAATTTTTTTTCAAGTTTCACTGTTTCTTTTTTCTGTATCAGAATAGAGATGCTTTGAATAAACAGATAATTCTAAACAAATGGAAAAATGCTTCTTATCCTGCTCTATCAAGTATTGGTCTCTTCCAAAGTATGTAAAAAGGTTGAAAGGGAAGATGAGATGGATTATAAGGCAAAGGCCTGCTGAACAGACTGTGGGATCTCCTTTCTTAGGCCATTAAGCCCCACAGAATAATCCTTTCCTAAAGCCTTCAAGAGTAAAACTCTGACAATTTGACCGTGGCCAGGCTTCCCCTTTTGAGTTCCATGGATAGCTCCATTCCTGCGGTTGGTGAATTCTTCTGAGGAATAACAAAAAACAGCTTCACCTGCACTAGTAAACTAACCAGAGCTAAGCTCTGACTCAGGCATTTCACTGGCTCTGAAGCAAGCCAAGAGTGGTCTGATGTATTTAAATTTTTAACTTTCAGAAATATTTAAATTTTAAACTTCCATTTAAATTATTAAACTTCCAAAACTTGCCTGCATCTGAATTGTCTATAGGGAAGTGGTCCCTGGGACTGTGCTGATTTCTGAAGCATACCTTCTTAGGAGCGTGTTTGTTGGTCTGGTCCAAAACCATTCTGGGAAATGTTGCAATCATTTATCTGTCTGAAGGATTGAATTCCAGGGCTTGGGAATGCTCCCTGGTGCTGATATTTAATATTTTTTTTTGTTGGCAGGATGCATCCAAAGTGTCCTCTCAGCACAATAGGGGAAGAGCCTCTTCTACACTCAGGTTACACCTCTGTGGTTTATTCTCTTATTTCCCAGGTGATCTGTGGATGAATTGAACAGTGAAACTGTTCAGAGGAAGCAGAAACAATCTGGCTGAGTCCTGTCAGCAGCTGTATCATCTATGGCCAAAGACAACTTCTTTGAGTAATGACAACAAACTTCACTTGTTTACCAGCTGTCATTGGAGGCAGGTTTCTCTTGGATGCTGGCTTCTGGGATGTATGCATCTGACCTAGCTTTCTTCCCTGTACCTTGAATTACCTTTTGAGCTGGGATAAAACATTTGCAACCCACCTCTGAAGCAGGAAAAGTGGATAATTTTTTTTTTTTTCTGGTTTTTATTTTTATTCCAAGAATGTGGTAATAATGTCTGAGGTTTAGTTAGTTTTAGGTGTCAGGGCCAAGGCTGGGCTTGTTACATTGGGCCTTTGAACATAGGAAGACTAATTTTGTCTGGTAAAGCTGCCTGTCTAAATAGATAGTGTAAAGACAGAGAGAATATTAAAGAAGAACAGGATTTTCATCCCCTCCCCATCCTGTGATTCACATTCATCCAGCAATTTCTGCACTTCTGATTTTTAAATGAAGGACTGATATCAGAGAAATATTCACTTCTCATTCGACCTGAACAGAAAACAGAGAAATGACAGAAGATCCCCCAAAACCTCCTCCATCCTGAGTACTGGCAGGGTGCCAGGAAATGTGGGGAGGATGGGGCTGTGGGGTTGAAGGAATGCAGGCCTTCCTATCTCTTTTCCCAAACATTCCCTTCTGCAGCAGACTAAATATTTTCACATGCTGCTGCTGGAACACCCAGGTTCATGGTCAAAGTCCTTGAGCAAGGATGGATTAGAGGTGATGGTCCTCCTTACATGCTTCGCTGCAGACAACTGCCTGGCACTGGGCATCATGTTGCAGTTTCCCTTCCTTCATCCAGTGTTTTTCAGGCTTTCATCTCCTCTTGTGTTTTGTTTTTTTGTTTGTTTTGTGATATTTGTTTGGTGGTTGTTTTTTTTTGGTTGTTTTTTTTTTTTTCCTTTTCCATTGTCCTACTCTATTTTCACTTTATATTGGTCAGTAGCAATTGATTTCTCCCCACTTGCTCATTGGGTTTGTTGTCCCTGTGCAAACTTCATGAAGTTCAACCGAGCCAAGTGCCCAAGTGCAAGGTTCTGCAGACAGATGTGGGCAACCCCAAGCATAAATGCAGCCTGGGGGAGACTGGATTGAGAGCAGCCCTGAGGAGAAGGACTTGGGGGTCTTGAGGGACAAGAGGTTTAACATGCAGTGCGTGCTTGCAGCCCAGAAAGCCAACCGTGTCCTTGGCTGCATCACCAGCAGCGTGACCAAGCAGGTCAAGGGAGGGGATTCTCTCCTATGAGGAAAGGCTGAGAGAGCTGAGGTTGTTCAACGCGGAGAAGAGAAGGCTCTGATGAGGCCTTAGAGCAGCTTCCAGTGCCTAAAGGGGCTGACACAGAAGCTGGAGTTGGACTCTTTACAAGGGCAGGTAGAGAAAGGACAAGGGGAATGGCTTTAAACTGACAGAAGAGAGATTTATAATAGACATTAGGAAGAAATTCTTCACTGTAAGGGTGGTGAGACACTGGCACAGGTTGCCCACAGAAGCTGTGGCTGCCCCATCCCTGGCAGTGTTCAAGGCCAGGTTGGACAGGGCTTGGAGCAACCTGGTCTCGTGGAAGGTGTCCATACCCATGGCAGGGGACTGGAACTGGATGAGCTTTAAGGTCCCTTCCAACCCAAACCATTCTGTGATTCTATGATTCAGTGCATCTGGTTGACAGAGAGCTTAAAGGAAAGTCATTGTGTGACCTTAAAAAAGCCCATGACCCATGGATGTCAGGCTCCTTCATCCACAGCACATGGCTGACCCCAATTATTGCAGCTTCAGTGTGGGTCATTTACTGGGAATGGGCAAAATTAAGTTTGCATTTTATCCATCACTAGGGCATATGAAGACATTTTCCTGTGGACACATACACATGTATGCACCTGTACAGTAACTACAATGCAGTGGTATAATAGAACAACAATAAATGGGATCTTCTTGGACAATGTAGGCTCAGTAAGAGTATGACCAAACTGTCACACTCTATTCTGTTCAATTCACCCTACTCTGACTTTTCTTTCCATATTCACTTTTTTGCATTTTTTTCCTCCTATTTTCAGTCTGTTTGCCATTTCCTCTATATCCCCATTATCAGACCTGAGCTCTGGAAAAGGGGAACATTTCCCACTAGTTCTTCCTGTGCTTGCTTGGGATAGGAGCTTTCTGGCTTTGACTTCTCTTGGGAGAATATTTTATCTTAAGTAAATATTGAATTTCAGGGGTTAATATACCAGCTGGTTAGGAAACAAAATAAGACACTTGCAAGGATCATTTCTGTACTAATACCAAGCAAGATAGTGTGTTGATTTGGTCTTGATTACTTCTAGTTAGAGAAGACCAAACTATAAACATTGGTAATCTGCTAATTTGAAATAAGTACTTCAGATACTCTTTCAAGTCTCTATGATAGTAGTGATTTGCATTAGCAAATGTTCAAGGCTCAGTCTATAGAGTTATTTAGGTACCTTACTCCCAGCTAACTGCATAGACTATTGAGCATGAGTATATTAGTCAGGTACAGATACGAGCACACTTCCATAGCTCTGAATGTGCCATCAAGTTGAATTTAAGTGCAATCCTGCTTTAAAGGGAAAATCACCTGGCTGGGAATAGATGTTCTGTTTATAAAATTTAAGGTTTTGTTCCTCATGCTGCCACAGAATGTTTTATATATTCTGTTTCACCTTTTTGAGGATAGTCTTCCCCATCTGTGAAAAGCAAGGAACACCTTCCTACTTTACATATTCAAGCCACAAATAGGTTTATTATGACAGAAAACCTTGTATTCTTATTGCTGGTTTTGACTACCTGAATTTCCCAAGCTTCTATTCATACTTAAACCTGTAAAATTCCATGGATGTAACAGACAGCAGCCACAATTATTCTTGAGTTGCCTAATTAAAGTCAAGAGGACTGGTGGAGTGTTTTACAACTGTAATCTCTCTCACGTTTTGTTCTGCTTTGATTGTACTGGACACAAGTGGCTTGTGAAAGTCTGTTTTGGGTTATATGACAGACGACAGGCTTTGGCTGTGGCTGTGGCTAGGGAGTGAACATGCCTTGCAGCAGACTCCAGAGAGGCCAAAATATGTGGCAAAGTCCTCTGCTCCCTTGTTTGAATAAACCCTGCCTGCAACATCCAGTGAACAACTGAAAAAATTTCACCAAGCTGTTGAGAAGCCCTGAAGTCCATCAGGGTGGGACAACATCCCATGAAAATTACTGATGTGTGAGAAGAATCATCATACTCCTTTGAACATCAACACAGAGGTGGGAAGACAGGTCTAGTTGCATTGGGTCATAAAGCAGGGACCATTCTGAGAGTCTGATGTGTAACATACATGGTGATAGATCTGCACTGAACTGAAAAAAATTATATCCTGCCACAGAAAATCTAAAGCACCTGGAGTTAGGCATGATATTAAGCTCTGTGCAGAATTAGCCCATTTACAAGGCTCAGAGAATTTCAGAAACTCTGCTTCACCTTCCCTTATTATTTTTCAGTATTTCAGACAACCTCTACTAAGTAATGAACCTACTAATTTTGATCAGAGTAACTCAGAGGAAAATAATGACATCTATCTTGCTTTACTTTTATTCTCTTTATTTTTACTTCAATCGATTAAATCAGTATCTCTGTTTCTTTTTCTTTTTTTTTTTTTCTTTTGTGGGGAAGTATTTACATATTTGGAGGAATAGGCTGGGAAACTGAAAGCCAAGATGTTGACTGAATATATGGAGCTTTGTTATAAGACATGGTAGTCAGTCACTTTATCTTATCTTATGAATTTGTTTGCCTAGGACACTCTTAATTGTATTTAGTTAGAGAACAGAAACCAACTTTTGACACAGTGCAGCATCTACACCACGCAGGAAGTCTTGATGTACGATGATGTTTTTGGCACAAAATAATCCTCTAAGAATTGCAGATGTCTACAGTCTAATCACCAAATTTTGGAATGATCCTTCATATATCTCATTGTAGAAAATAGAAATAAGTACTTTAAGATAAGATTAGCTTGATGTCAGACATCAGTTCTAGGAGTAGTACCCTCAATGCCAATGACTAAACTGAATATATCTCCCTTGGATACAGAGACAGCTTTGTATGACTGTCTCAGATGTTCATGACTGCACTGTAAGCTCTCTAAAGGTAAGTGAAAAAAGTGCTACTCTGAACTCTATTTCAGACTGAAATTAAATTCCTTCATGCTAAAAGAAGTGTTTGGTGTGAAAGCTTTTAAAGCCTTCTAATATCCAAGATTTCCAACCTCAGAGCGTAGAGTGACAGGTAGTGAGAGGATAACACTGGAGATCACATATTCTTCACATTCCTCAATTGGTAAATACAAACTGTTTCCTAGCCAGTATAGACCCCCATAGCTGCACTGAAATACTTGATCATTACACTAATTGTCACATGTTAAGGTTTTACTTCAAAGTTTTGCAGTGCATTTTGGAGACCTGCTTCTTTTTGAACTAAAAGCCCTACACACAGAGAAAAGTTGTCACGCCATCATGGACCAATTCTTCTTATTGGCTGAGTGAATATAATTCCTTCCATGAGCTGTAAAGCTACACATATGGCTTTACAGCTCCAGAGTTATTTTAATAAGGATTCCCCTTAGGGCTGTCCAGACAGCAGATGGCATCATATGTGAAAATTAAAATCCTGAACTGAGGCTCCAAACCTATTATGAGGCTTATAAAATACACCTGGAGGCTTTAGGTGAAGTGGGAAAGCTAGGAGGTTCTCACTGCAAACAGAGATTACTGAATGTACAGATAGAAAAGGTCTCTTTTATTTTCTAGCACTAGTCCAATGACTGACTTGTCTCTGACTTCTTTTAATGAGTCCCAAGACAGAGATAAATGCTTTCTCATTTCTTGAGCTGCCAGTACTTTGTGCCATATAAACATCAAGACAGACTACTCATTTTTTGTTGTTGTTTCAGTTCTATTTTAGTTGCTGGAGGGCAGATGTGGAGTTGGTTAATAAACAAAAATGCTGTAGTGATATTGAAAGTTTGCCCTTCTGTACAAAACTTAAAGAGTTTGGGAATAACAAAATAAAAACTAATCTGCCTTTATGGTTGTAAGCTGAAGAGGGCAGGTGATACCTGAGCCTATCAGCAGCAGAATGTCTGCAGTGCTCTAAAACTTTTTCTCCTCCCAAGAAGTTTTCCACCAACCTCTGTCCTTCCACTTTGTTGTAGCTTTCTTGGCTATGGTTTCTGGACTAAGTCAATGGTAAAGTTCAAAGAGTGGGAGGTAGACTGGAACAGACATTTGAATATGTGCTCAGGCCTCCAAGACATTTTTCAGGAGCTCTGACAATAGGTTTATGAAATGATCCACAATCGTTCTTTGCATACTGCAGGCATTAGCAATAATCTGAATCCTGACACTGTAAACTGTGTTCTTCATGGTCTACCAGCACCAGTCAACTGGTTAAGCCCTCAGTTGCTCAATACCTGACTCTGAGTCACTGCGGTATTTGATGATGGTCAGAGTAGATGAGAATTTTTAAAGGTATGAAATTCCACTAAGTTGGAGTAAACCAAATATGAGCAAAACATCTCTACATCTATGTCACTTAAAAAAAAATAAAATTGGCCTTAATCCTTGCACCTAATTTTCCTTTTTGGTAAATATGGACAACAACCTTTCCCTAGGTAATAAGGGAATTTCAAAGGGAAGCTTACATAAGACTGAGTAGGTCCTGTGCTGACAAGAGCCAAGGAAGCACATCAAATAGGCACAACACAAATGTCAATTTTCTGCCAGATTTTACTGTCATGTGCAAGCTGCACAATTCGAACTCACTGGAGATATTTGCTTGGAGGCAAATAATGCAAGCACCGCCTGTTTTGAAGTTCTGCTGGCAGAATTCAGAACAGAGTTTTTTCCTTAACACATTTGCAGTGCTTGCCAGGAGAAATTCTAATCCCCAGCATATTTTATACAGCTAAATAAATACCATAACATGAATAAACATAATTAGCAATTGCTTATTGCGTACAAACTCTTCCAGTTTTGTAGGAGAAATATTTTATTATAAACTTTTGTGAAGTCTAACCTCAAACTTGGTGGCTGACTTGAAAACGAATATATTTTGGCAATGAAAATTATTAAATGAATATTTTCCATCTTCTTTCCTAAGTGTACCAATACTTTGCCATTAGAACATGGTGCTGCTGGAATAAGAAAGCAGTAGTAACCCGGTAGCAGTGTTCTGTATTTTTATAGTGCCAACCATGTAATGGACCTGACATAAACAGAGCGTAGTTCTGTGCATCATTCACCATGCTGGAAGGGTTTTGCCATCTTAGTTACACTGTAATGAATTTCTCTGTACAGTATAAATTGCAAAATGCCTCCAGGTCACATGAAATGGTCTTCTAAAGTATTCCTCTTTAAAAAAGAAAGAATAAGAAAATCAAGATCTCAACATATTGTAGCTCAATAGTTAAGTATATGAACTAGAAGACATCAAGGCCTTCTGTTGTTTTTATTTGTTGGAAAATTGAAATTGTGTTTTCCACATTTCAGATACGCATTCTGACCACCACACTTTTTTTTTTTTTTTCAGCTGTTTTATATTGTCTTTTTGCCTTTGTTTTTGATTATAAATTCCAGCCCAGAACAGTGTGACCTTTCCCAAGAAATGCTCTTGTGAAACTGGCACGCTAGAATTGTAAAGAGCTGTTTGGGGTTGTCTTAAGTGGTGGGACATTCCCTTTCCAGAATTTATTAAGCTGAATATTAAAACAGAAAGTGGTTCTTCCTCTAGTGTAAACATTATGGAAATTGAATTCCCCTCCTAAGGGAAATTTGGATAATTTAATATTTATGGCCCTTTAAAATGGGAATGAAAAATCCAAAGGATCAAAGCCTTAATAGAAAACAGTTCTAAAAAATTTAGGCGGGTGATTTTCAGGCCAGATGAGTAGAGACCTGTCATCTCCCTGAACTTCTGCAGTGCCTTATGGGAGCAGAAGTTACCCTTTCCCATTAAAAGCAGTAGTCTTTCTAGTTTCCAAAATGCACCTTAGCTGTTGTTTGCCATTTTATTTCACATCTGTTTGAGCTACATGGAAGTCATTTTACTGAGAAAAAAAACCAACAACAAAAAAAAAACCCAACAACAACAACAAAAAGAACAACCCAGAACTAAATCCTTTTCTCTTTTTTCTTTTTCCTTAAATTAAAAAATAAATAAATAAATAAATAAAATAAAGAACAAACCAAGAAGCAAACAAAATGTTACAACCAAATCTGTTCTGTAGTCATGATTTCTTTGGAAACTGTTAGCTTTCCTAGTAAATCCCATATATATTTATGTAATTATAGACTTAATTATCTTCATATAAATAACCCAATCTTCAATTGGTATATTTTGTTTGTCTCAGACTTTTCCGAATGTTCCCTTTGTCTTCTGACTTTAATTTTGTGTGTGGTCAGAGAAAGCATCTTGTCACATGAACTATGCAAGTATAAGAGCTGATGAAGTCCTATTGAAAGTCAGTCTTGAAGAAGGGGGGCCATCAAAATTCTTCATAAGCTATCATGGTATTTCACATGTTTGCATTTGTATGCCCTGTACACAAAAAAATACTTATAAAGAAGTGGAATCTACTTAATTGCAAACTCCACTACTACCATCAGTATGCTGGAAAAATTGCAGAACCAGGAGCAGTATTTAGAGGATTCCTCTTTACTCTGCTAAACCTGTCTGCCTGGTGCCTGCTGTCAAAACATCTTTGTCACACAGATGCTCACACATGAGAAACATGGCGTCTATTCCCAATATACTCTTCAGCTGCTATGCTAAAGCCAACAAAGTGAGAGCGGCAGAGTTTGGAGTTTAGCACTCAGACCTAGGGATAGAAGATAAGAAGTGAGAACCTCTTAGGACAAGAGATTAGTCCTCCTAATCTCTTGGTTGCAGAAGTCCCTGTCACGTCCATGATTACTTGCAGAAGAAACATTTGATGAATTACAGCCGGCTAGCCCACCTGCAGTCACACCATTAGGGAATGAATGCACAAAGCCCTTGAATTAAAATCTGTGTTGTCTTCCAGATTGCTCCATGACAATCATAAACTCTGCTCCTGCTCATTGTGCCCCCACTTTGGGAGGCTCAGTAATTCCCAATGTGAAGAGACACATTTCAAAACTAGTAGTGTAACCAGTTTTGTTGACAGATTGTGCAGCAGAAATTGGTAAACCTGCCAACACTGGACTAGTGACTGAACCAGAGCAACACTCTTACTTGTTCAGAAATGAATATGATGTGACATCTAGACTTGTTTTTCTTCTAGAGATATCATGACAAATTATTCTGCTTTTGTTTATCTCAGCACAGCATGCAAAGCCACTAAGATTATTCAAGTCACTCTGGGTTTGCTGTGGGACAAAGAACACAGGATGTGGCTACATCCAGTGAACATATTTTTCAATTAGTTTTCCATAAGATTCCCTCCCCAGATGCACACAAAGAAAATAATTGTAATGTTGAAATAGAGCTTGTTGTGAAATTTTGTCCTGTTAGAACTTCAGGTTTCAGAAAGCTTTCCTGTCAAAACTTGACAATTTTTGTAATCTAGTAATCTTTGAAAAATTCAAGATGAGTAATTTGATATATTTTTGGACTTTTAGGTTCCTCTAAAAATAAAATAAAAATAGAATAATAAAAATACTGAAACAGGAACCATTTTCTTCAAAGAAGCTCAAAGCTGTAAACAACAAATACAAAAAACGTTTTTCTAAATTTGTTAATAGCTTTTCTTTTTCCTTTTTTTTTTTTTTTTTAACAACCTGAAGGACATGGCTGCATTTTGGTGAATCAGGAATCTCTCTAGGAAAAAAAGAAACAAATTAGCTAAAAATTCTCAGACAATTTGAATCCAAAAATTCGTTTGTTCTTCATTTACTGAACAAGCAAGCATGAGAAGGAGGAGAGGAAAAAATGCACCAAGGGTTGACAATGTAGTGAAAAATGGCAGTTTTAGCCTCCTTCTGTTTTTTCTCCAGCGACCTAGTCTGCTTCTGAGAGCTCCTCACTTGACTCTCAACTGCTTTGCAAGGGAAAGGGAGTGAGAGCTGCAATGATGGACTTCACATGTGAAGCAGAAGCATATCTACTTGGACATCTTATTGAGTAGGGGTTGTGGAGTAGGGAGTTCTTGATCAAGGACTTGAACTTCACCTGGTATTCAGATTAAGGGCCAGGGTACAAGAGCAGCCATCATATGCATTTCCTGCTCACTCACTGATTGTATTTCTGGGACAGTATTGTTTATATTGCAAGCTTGCTGCCTCACTTTTCCCTTCCATTTTTAATATAATTGTCCTACTCTTATCCCAGTCTATTTAAAATACCCTCCCAAAATGCAGTAGAAACTTTATTACTGAGCAGCTTTTGAGCAAATGTGAGATGACCCTGAAAAATCCAATTTTAGTAAATTTTCTCTAAAGTGCAGGTAGGATCCCAGTTATTGACCAGGATGGATTTCTTCATGAAACTTAAACCATGACAAACTGTTAGGTTTCCACTCCTCAGGACTCTGCCCTGTGCTGTGTCCCAGAACAGGGAATCTAGAACTTCCAGACCACTAAAACACACTGTGGTGAGGATGGTTGTCTGTATTCTGGGAACTCAGTCACAGTGAAAGCTTTGCTATTCCAGTATTGATATTTCTGGATCTTTTTGAAAAATGGAAAGAGTTTTCCCCAGTTGATCAAAGGCTTCTTAGGTGTCCAGACCATGTATCCAACACAGGAATAGGCTGCCCATCTCTCCAGATGTAGTTCAGGATGCAACACGTGGAATTAGGAATGAAATTATGTCTTTGGTGGTGGGAGGGTTCCAACCCACCCACCTTCTACCAGAAAAAGTTCTTTTTTCTTTCCAATTTTTTTTTTTTCCTGGAAAAGGTCAATTCACAGGCTATTTGAAAAACATTCTTGTTTCTATTCATGTTCAGTTTAAACTGGGTTTTTACTGTATACTGGAAATTTTCTACTTTGGACTAATGTCACCACAGAGAACATCTTGCTCTATTTTTCAAATATTTTATCACTTTGAGAAGATGGCAGAAATTATATCAGCAAAGAATAATGCCAGGGACTTCAGGAATTCACAGAATCATAGAATACTTTAGGTTAGAAAGCACATTAAAGATCATCTATTTCCAAACCCCTTGCCATGGGCAGGGACACCTCACACTAAACCATGTCACCTAGGGCTCTGTCCAACCTGGCCTTGAACACCGCCAGGGATGGAGCATTCACAACCTCCCTGGGCAACCCATTCCAGTGCCTCACCACCCTCACAGTAAAGAACTTCTTCCTCATATCCAATCTAAATTTCCCCTGTTTAAGTTTTAACCCATTACCCCTTGTTCTACCACTACATTCCCTAAGGAAGAGTCCCTCCCCAGCATCCTTATAGGCCCCCTTCAGATACTGGAAGGCTGCTATGAGGTCTCCAACTTATATAACTTATGTAAGGTCCAAATCCAGAAATTTAAAATTTTAAGGTAGCAATTAACTCCAAGTGAGTTGCTTTGTAATCCTGATCTCTTCCATCAGATAAGTACAAGATTCTTTAAGGCAGTGAACCCTTTAATTTCAGTGAAAGAAATTCTAGCTGCCTCATGTTTTCTGTAGGGCAGGAAACTCACAAAACACTTAGCTCATCCTGAGTCAGGACTTAAGCCTGGAAGGAAGCAAAACCTGTGGGCTGTTAGAATGAGGGAAACTGGAAACAGCCCTTTGCTGTCAGGTTTCACTCATTTGTGTTAACCCAAGGTTTCCCCACAGGCTGCAGAACAAATTCTTTCTGTGCAGGAAGTGCTCAGGCTGCAAAGTGCTAATCCTGAAGTTCAAAGCCTGTGTGAGGAAATATAATGCTTCCTCTAGAGACTTTTCAGGGGAGAGTGGTTGACCACAAGAAAATAAAGACTCTCACAGCTGATCGTAAGCCCATGTGAGAGTGCAGTTGAGGAGGCACCTAGGAATGGCTAACATTCCAGTTTATGAATCAGTAGGGAAGGAGCAGCCCAGGCTAACTTTTGGGAGATGCCTGGGCTGTCTGCCACCTCTCAGACCGTAGGAATCCTATGGGGAAACAAAGGGGAGACAGAGAGGTCTGAGGACTGTGAGAATTCAAAGCACTAAAGATCATGGTGATGACTGGATTGACATAAAGTGCCATGTAGGCATGATGGTGCCTGCTGTGAGCAGGGACCTGAGCTCTAGTACAACAGTGCTATGCTATATAAAGGTAAGGTACATGGATTTTCTTCCTCTTTTTGGTCTTTAAGGTCAGAAAGAGCTTGTGGGTATGTATTTTCTTTACTGTCTCTGTATAATATTTATTTCAGTGAATCTGAATTTCTTTTCAATTTTCTCATGAGTGGAAAGTCATATGGACCCAACCCTACAGCTCATTCCATTAAGAGAATTTCAGGCTTTATTCATAGCTTTCTATCCTGCTAAAGCTTGCCTTTTCCTTTGCTTAATTCAGATTAATTAATTGGAATTAATTTTCTTGTGAGTTGGGTGAATATTTTATCAACGAACTTGTTGCCTTCATTTGGTCAATTCTCTTGTATTGCTTTGTATTGGTTTTTTACTCCTGTTTTAGCTTTCCTAAATAGAGTCATGGTTTAAACTCAGTATGGACTGGACATTAAAGGAATGTCGTTCCCTTTCCTAAATAATTTATTCAGCTTTAATAAAACATGAACAGGACTAATGATAGCATGTGGCTTTTGGAACATGAGTCACAACACCTCCAAAACAATCTGTGATGTCCCCTTTGGGACTGCACAAGTTAGTCATTTGTTGGCTTGAAGTCTGGACTGAAACTGTTTCAGCTCAACTGAAATCAACTTTCCAAATGTATTTACTCAGAGTGAGATCCATGAAGTGCAAACACCCCAGGCATAATGGTGCATGGAAAATAGAAAACACAACTTGTACTCATTTGCTGTGATAAATGATCACCTCAGAATCCTAATGGCCATGGCAGTCTATCAACGTGTTCAGCTCCTACCCAGCACCAGGTGAATGGCAGTGGTGGGTGAACGTGGAACTTAAATTATATTGCTGATCTTGGCAGGGTCTGGATAATCTAACAAGCCTGATTAGATACTAAATAAATATTGGCTTTACAATATGCTCACCAGTGTTTAACTTGGATAAAAGAGGCCGCTAATACTGTTCCACTGGGTGATCTGGCAAAAGGCACAAACACTTTAAAAGATCCATTCAGACTGTGACAAAAGTGAGAAGGAAATTTTGGTGGAATCATGTTTTGCCCTAATGAAAACCCTCTGTTCTGCTGTAACTGAAGAAAATCAGCTAGCTTTTCCCCTCATTGCTTCAATTTACATGTTATTGTATTTTGAAGGTAAACAAATTTTGCAAAAAAATTAAGTCCCCCAACAGACCCTGGATGACAGGTTAACATCTATGGACAATTTCAGAATGATACAGAGAATTTCATGATCCCACTTACTTTGTAGAGTATGCTGAAGAAGGAAAGTGGAAAAATTAAGATACCACCAGAAATGAGACATAGGAGACAGCTCAGCTTCAGTCCTTTTGTGTGAGTCCCAGAATCTTGCAGATGAGCTCACTTATTTTAATGCCATATTCATTGGCTTTGGCAAAGTTTTTTTTTGAAAACAAGAGACATCCCATAAGGCTACAAGCATAATGTCCTTTGTGTCATTTGAGGTGCCTGCAAGTTACCTCAGACATGAGAATAGCAGGTAGGACAGAAAATGTAAGGGAAAACCAACACTTTTTGGAGCAGTAAATAGAAGATACTTTAAAGTATTAAACATACCTTAAGGCAGTTAAAATGGCTTCTCTTTAGGCAACTGAACCCTGCTTTGTGTGTCTCCACTTGAGTTGGATGTTTATTACAGTCTACCAACATTTAACCAATATCGCAACAAAAAGCACTGTGTAAGAACCACATCTCTTGGTTCTTTCCAAGTATAAGTCAGCATAGTTCAATTATGTCAACAGAATTGTGCTAATATATTTCCACAATAGGTTTATTCTCAAGATGAGCAGTATAATGACAGACAACTAGTGTGCAATTTTTAACTAAACATAGGTGCTTTCTCTTAGAAGTTTTTATTTCCTTACTCAACGACTAGGTTGTCTTATTTTCCCATTTTCTCAAAGACTGACAGAACCTGAATAAACAGCTCTTCTACAGTCATCAACCAGTGTGGCCATCCTGCCTTACAGAAAAGAGTTTGGACTTCTCTCAGGAGAAGAACTTGCTCATCAAGACTTTAACATGATTACTATTTCTATTTAAATCATCTTTTCGCTATGCTAGATTTTGAATTTGTTGCAATGCTTTTTTTTTTTTTTTTTCCCCTTGCAACTCCTTTGGGCCATCCCTCGTGCCAATATAAATCACAGGAATTTGAGTGGAGCTACATCCAAGTAGACCAGCAAAATTTTTAGCGCACTATTCTGCCCAATGAATTTTAAATCCAGCTATCCACAAGGGGAAAGTCTATCAACAAACCTGTGCATCAATGTATTTGTTGTTTCCAACCTCCCCCGAATTTATGTTCCCATAGAGTTGTGCAATGTAACACTTTGTCCCTGCTCCCAGCAGCAAGCAATACAGACCCACAGCACCCTGGGTGCTTGTCAGCATTTAATCCTGCCAACTAAAATTTCACTTTGGTTAATTAGGTGCTGCCCTAGGTGTTTGTTAACCATTTTCTTAGGTTAGCCCCTGGAAGATCAAGAAATAGGGGGAGGCTCTTCCCCTCACTCATCTCATCTCCAAGCTCCTTCAGTTTATTAGCTCTACTCCATAAGGTGTAACCAAGTACAAACTGAAGAGATGTGTGTGCTTTCACTCCCTGTGGCATCATAAATTATATGGGGCAAAGCATTACCTAATTCATTTAACTTGTCACAGTTTGCTCCTCTCAGAGGAAAGCTCAATGACTTTAAGAGCAAACTTTTGGGGCTGTGATGGTGGAGGTTTTTGTTAAACTGGGAAAAAAAACTGAGATGGCAGAGCTGGCCATCAGGGAGGTCTCAGAAACATGAGGTTCAGTAGTTTCTGGTTTACACTGGAGAAGACCTACATGGATATTGTGGCTGACAGCGCCAGATTTATGCCAAATGGGGTCACCTATAAAGTTAATGTTCATGTCTCAACTGAACACTTGTGAGAAATAATGTGTACAACCCTATGTCTGTGTCCGCATTCTTTCATAGGTATCAGGCATTCTTTAGCATTTTTTGCCCTTTCATTATCCAAGAAAAAAAGTATTTTGTCATATTCAGCTTCTTAAAGGTCAAATTTAGTAAACCAGGTGAACCTGCTTGAGCAGGGAGGTTGCTCTAGGTAACCTCTGGTGGTCTCTTCCAGGCTCAACCATTATGTGATTATGTGAACAGAGCTACCACATTTCACAGTTTACTATAATGTAGTTATATTGACTCCGTAGTTTTACAAATGAGGGACTTTTCTAGTAGTCCTCACTTCCATATGTGTATATATATTTTCAGTCAAATGTGTGTGTACACATAGAGATGTATGAATGGAAGCATAGCCTAAGACTGAGCTAAAATGCCCTTTGAATACACTTAAATTGAAATAGACAGAACCTCAGACAAGATACCTTCTACTCTTTCTTGTGCAAATGTGAGTGGTAGATGATAGAAATTCTGATGGACATTTGATGCAGCAGCTATCATAAGGTGTGAAGACCCCATCCACTGTAGGAGGTTTCTACTGGAAGGTGCCTCTGCCCACAGCAGGAGGGCTGGAACTAGATTCTCTTTAAAGTTTCTCCAACCCAAACCATTCTATGATTCTGTGATTCTATGATTACAGCTACAACAGCCAGTACATGAGTTCTTGTTGAAAGGGCTCATCTTTACTTCTGTGGTCTAGCTCAGCATCACACTGGCAGTCCTCATACTGCACTCTACCACATTCATCAATCTTCACCCTTGGGTAGATATAAACTTCATGGTTTCCTTCAAATACAATGTCTCCTACTGGTCAAGAATGATGGGATATTGGTTCACACTCAAAGAGATCGTGGAGACCTCCTGAAGTAAGCATTGCCTTCTTGATAAGGAATGTAGAAATTCTCAAAACTAAAATTTGGCTTGCCAGTTTTGGAGACAGGGCTTGAACTCTTCAGAGTTTTTTGCAGTTCTCATTTTCTCATATTTTCAATATTTAATTTTTCTTTATGAAGAAACAAAATATAGGTAGACAAGATTTGTTATAAATGTCAGAAATTATATCGGAAGATTTAGTGTGTAAAAGAAAGATTGGTGCTAAAGATGATGCTATTAAAAGTGATATGGCAGTAAAAGAAAACACTCTATTGCAAGCCTTTGTATCTTTGTTACCATGGGTAACAACTGTATCTGGTAGTTCATCAATCAGCCGTGTAGGATACATTTAAAAATAGATCTCAGTACAGATTTGTATAGAGTCTAGTCCTATTTACTATTCCTACCACAGAAAAATCTAATCTTTTTGAGCAAACGAGTTCAAGCATTGTCTGAGAAGATACTGGGGACTCATGCTAAGCACTTGGCAGGATGGGAAACAGTTCATCTCACAATAAGAGAGGAATTAAAATAGGACTTGCAATCTTTCTTAGAGGAGGCCAGTACACAATGGGTCACTTCTGTTATGGGAGGTATGCTTGCTGTTTGTACTTCAAATTAAACAGTTGGAGGCTCTGTCCCATGAGTTACAAACCTTAACCTCTAAAAGGCAGGAATAGGAACATAGGAAGGCCATAGTATTACAGAATAAACCTTTCACATCAGAAGAATTTTTACTATCTCCTTATCTACAAACCCTCTTTTCTGTAGCCTTGAAGGCTCACCATGATGATATGAAGCTTTCCTCTACAGTATCTGCTTTGTAGCCCTTCAGAAGCTGTCACACAGCTCACAGACTTTCTGTAGAACTCTGAAAACTAGAAGCTCATACACAGACCATAAATTTCCCACCATCTTGTTCAACCTGCCGAACGAAAGGCTCCAGGGACACCTTAGAGCAGCTTCCAGTGCCTAAAGGGGTCCACAAGAAAGCTAGAGAGGATTTTTTACAAGAGCAGGTAGGGATAGGACAAGGAGGAATGTCTTTCAACTAGGAAATGGTAGATTTAGGTTAGATATTAGGCAGAAGTTCTTCCCTGTGAGAGTGGTGGGGCACTGGAACAATTTGCCCAAAGAAGCTGCAGCTCAAGGTCAGGTTGGATGACGCTTTGAGCAGTCTGATCTAGTAGAAGGTGTCCCTGCCCGTGGAGGGGGGTAGAACTAGGTGGTCTTTAAGGGCAGGGGGGTTGGACTAGATGATCTCTAGAAATCCCTTCTAACCTTAATGATTCTGTGATTATGTCCTTTCCAAGCTAAACTGTTGTATGTTTCTATGATATGATGCTATGATCTAGCTTTAGGCAGACTCCTCTGCCCCCAGCTTCTCAGTGGCACACAACCTCACTTGTGCCTGAACTTTCTCGGATGCCCAGAGGAAAAGCTGTGAATAAAAAGAAATGCCCAAAGGGTGCAGTGTGTTTTTATTTGTGCATACTTCATGACCCTGTTGCCATGGACTGTGCTACAGCACAAAATAAGCCTTTTCCACTGACATTGAAAATCCCACAGAAGTCTTAAAACCTGTTACAATACACCAGACTTTCCTGGCACTCTCCTACACGTGATGGCAGCTCTGCATTGAGCTAAAGAGGCACCCTACTCCAGATAAAACAGTGGGTGGGGTTGGAGTAACTTGAGAGCCTTGTTTCCTCATCTGGCATGAAACTGCCTCCCCTACCCTCATTCCCCTATCCTGCAGCCAACACTTGATTTTTATTGCTGGGCTGGTTGTCATGGGAACAACCTAAAAAGAGGTAAGGTAATGCTGCAAGGCTAAATATAAGCAAAGCATTGAAAGAACTTAGGCTTAGGACTCCCTTGTGACTGCCCTCAGAGCTCGTATAGTGCTGCTGCTGAAATGGGACCCAAAGAGGGTGTTCGGCTGCAGGAGGCCTCTGTGATTTACAATTATGGGGACAAACAAGCAGAAAAGGGCTTACCTGGTTTTAGAGAACTTCCAGTCTGATAGACACAAGGTGGGTGGCAAGGCCTCAGGGAAAGGAAGAATTTTTTATTTTGTATTTGTCTGGTGCAGGTGCAAGTAGTACCCCTATTCACTGTTCAGTGGGATGGTTTCTTGGGATGGTTTCTTGGGATGGTTTCTTAGGATGGTTCATCAGCATAGCCGCATCATTGCCAATACCGCTCAAATCACCCTTCCTAATGCTACAGAGTAAGTGGAAGACCTTTACAACAGAAAAATAAAAATACTTAGGAAGAAAATAGGAAGGAGTTACTATGGGCATATTGTCCCAGGGAATATGTGGAAGAGAAGAGTCCTCATGGTCCTGTGGATGCATAACGTCCTAAATAGAAATAAACATGAAGGATTTGGATGATAATGATGCAAAAAGTCCTTGCCCAGAAGGTTTTAAGCAGCAAATGAGGGTGAATGCTGGAATAAGTATTTAGCTCATGGCAAGGAGGTGTGACAGCAGAGCATGGCTGCATCAGTGAAGATACATCTGTCTCAGGCACTAAGCAGAGGCGAACTGTTCTGGAACGCCCCAGAAGGGGGCAATCATGTACGTACAATCTAGCACAGGGCAGCCGCACACTCTTACTTGAGCTTTTCACCATCTTGAAGAACCTAACAATTTCCAAGACATTCAGTTGAAGTCTGTCTTTGGCTCTGAAATGTTGAAGTGTTGGAGTAAGCCTGCAGATGGTGTTGGTCATGGCCACTTCTGAAGGCAAAAGTAAATTTTTTTTTTAGACCTTTATTAAATTGGGACCAAGACTCACATCATGCCATGCAGGTTAAAATTCTCCTGGTGAGGTCATCTTAATATGCTAGTGATTCTCAGTGAAGTATCTGTCTCTCCTAGTGGAGCTGGTATTTAAATCCTGCTCTGGAGGAGACTGCAGATACCAATGCTAGCCAAATAGGAAAAAGCCTAGTTCTCAGAAAAAAAAAAAAAACAAGTATCTTAATACAGGTGCTACATTTGTGATTTCAAGATTCCCTAAAGTTATGTCTACACAGATGTGTAGCACAGGCCAGATGTGTCCAGTTGTTCTGTTTTGTCCAAGTAGAGCAAACAACTTGTTTGTTCAAGAAGTTTTCTGGGCTCACTTTTGTAATATAAACTATTAAATTCACAAGCCTGACTACTGGAAGATGAAGGTTAAAGAGTCTGACTTGTCTATATGTCTCCTCAGGACAGAGGAGTTAAGGTGTCAGCAATGATAAATCAGGAAAAAAAGGATAGTTGGCAAAGGTTTTCTCTTCTCTAAGCCCTTGTCCTTAAGGAGAACAAGGTGGAACAGTTTATCTTTTTACCTGGTAAATTTGCAGAGCTACCAGAGTTGCAGGGGGTGTTGTGTGGGCATGTGTGTGTCAACAGTGCAGACAGTTGTTATATGCTGTCCTGATTTTAACATAAATTTCCAAGTGGATGTGTCTTTACATCTGTCATAAGTCTTTCAGACTTATGTCATTATGACATCTGTCATAAGTCTTTCAGACTTTCAGACTTATGACATCTTAAAAATTGGGCTCCAGGGAACAGAATGTGTTTTCTGAGAGACCTGAAATATTTTTGGTGCTAAGGTGATGAGTGTCCTGTACATGTTTTAGAGATCTTCTTCAAGGAAAACTCACCAGGCAGCATCTGCCTCACTTGTCGAATTACTCCGCTTCTCATGTTGCAGAAATGTTGCCCTGAAGCACATGTACTAAAGAGAAAGAGAGTTCATTTACATTTTGTGTTTTTCCAGCACTTCTTGCTTCAGTCTGTGCTCCCTAGACTCAAATATTCATTGGCCCTGCAACACCTAGCAGTTGGGTACCATTTCATGATGTAAACAAATCTTTGGTGGAACAGAAGCTTTAAACTCACATTTCAGAGAGTGTGAGATTATTAGAGGGATCTTCAAATTTCTGCTTTTTTTTTTTTTTTTGTAGGAATTATGTACTATGAGTCCATAGAGGCCAATAGTTGGCATCCTCCCTGGAGAGATGAATTCATGACTTCACTATCATTTTTCTCTTGAAAGTGGGTGCTAACAGCAGTCATACCACCCTCTATCAGCTGGCCAGGTTTATGCACACTGTTTTGCGTGGAAAGAAATGGAATATATGACTAAGAAAAGCAACCTTGACTATTTTGAGTGGCAAATTACTTCAGCTGTGACCAGCCCTCTGAGCAACTCTCAGTTTCTGGACAGCTCTGGATTCAAGCAGTCAAAAGAAATGCAACAGCCCACATGTGAGATGCTGAGGAGGAACTCTGAGGGTATTAATGATGCCTCAGAAGTGGAGTTAGACAGCTAAAAAACCATCAGGACTATCAGCTGTAGGAACTACAACTCAAGCATCCTTCAAGGCTGCATTCACTGGGACTGCAACCAGCCATCCTGACTGTGGGGCTGGATCTCAGGGGCCAGCTCTTCTGGTAAAAGCCACACAGAGTGTCAAAGGTATTTTTTTTTTTTTCCCATTTGGCAAGTTCCCCAGACTGTGCCCTCATTTATGCCTTAATAACCTCTCAAAATTAGCAAGCATCCTCCATGGGGACCTGAGGACATTTAGCACCTTTTAGAGCGGACTGAGATTTTGCCAGGCCTGGCCCCAAAGCTTTGTTTTTCTACCTGAAGTCCTTTTTGCAAACATTTTGCAGAAGCTGTCAGTAACCCTGGTAGGAAGACGGTTGTTACCAATTTGGTTTAACAGGTCCTTGTGGTTATTTTTTAACTCCACACCTTAATTGAAGTGGAAAATAGAAATTTCCATCAGCAGGTGTGCATTTGCTTCTGAAATCTGCCAACAGCATCACATGACATTCATCATCTCTTGCAGACTGGTGGATCCCTGAAGCCTTTCTCGGAAGCTCTTTTTGGTGAAGGATGGTGCAGGCACTTCTGCAAGCCCTCTCCTTATGGAGATCTATAGGAAGCTGTGGTAGCAATTAGGAATGAACTGGTGGGAAAAAAGATATTCTGAGGTCACAGCAGGATTTATAAGGGTATTTTTTCACAGGCTCCAAATAAGTGATTTCTATAAACTCTGCAAAACAACTAATGTAAGTTCTCATGTGTGACTAGTGAACAGCTTTCAGGACGTATCTGTCTCTGCTATGAATCTACTGAATGGTCTTCAGTGACTCATTTTGCATCCCCATGCCTTTGTTTCACCATTTATAAATTAAGGGTAATTGAAATGATTTCCTTGCTAGTGTTTTGAGAAGTATTTGCAATACAGTACAATACACAAAACCATTGGCAACTGCTGTAATTCTCTCCACTCTCCAAATGCATCTACATGCTTTTCATTTAACATGCCTGCACCAATGTGTGGAAAGCAATACAGTTTGTGTAGTGCTTTTAAGATGGAAAAGAGTGGGAGCAAAAAAGAAAATTTGGACAGAGCTCCAAGAGATGCAATTTGGAGTAGTTGCCTGGCAGAGTTTCTAATACTGCATCTCCTGCTGGTGAGACTCCAGAGTCAGAAGTTCCTTCCAATCTTCCATGGAAGGGAAAAAAGCTGCTGTCAAGAAATACATTTTGGGTACTTTTAATGAACTTGATGAAAAGTTCTTATCCTGCCTTTTTTTTTTTTTTTTGTTTTGTTTTGTTTTGCTTGCTTGTTTGGTTTATTTTTTAGCTAAGTTTTGAAGCAAGGCAGGCTGAGTTTGGGTACGTGTATGCCAGTTATCTAAAGAAAGAGCTTTCTCTGTGAGGTTTGTGTAATCTGGAAGACTGATTCTGTACATGGTGTGTAGATCCAAGTACTATATTGTTTGAGTTAGGAGATGTGAGAGGCTGGCACAAGAGGTTACGTGCTAAAGGAATGGCCATACTCTGAAGTTACAGAGATGAGTCGTGTCTCTGTGAAGGAAGCCTTTCTCTATGAGGGCACTGTGGTCTGTGTCCATTTTTGTTAACATGCTTGCCAAGTGCGGTGGGTGGCATCCTGCAGAGTGAGAAAAGACAAAGCATGGTACAAGGGCGCACAATGCAAACTGGGGGAACTTGAACTGGAGAGCCATTGTAGGTGAGGCTTACACTAGATAATTCTCACGCAGTTATCAGAGTTGGATTATCCCAGTTCAGACCATCTTCAGGCTGCTGCAATTATGGATTGCCACTGTGATCTAGAGGAGAGTCATCCAAAAAAAACCTTTGAAAAATAGTGTTGTTGGAGCCTTCCTTGACATTGACTTTATTTTGGGGCTTAGATCTTGGCAGTACTAAAGCCAGTGGGGGGTTTTACTGTTGGCTTCAGAGTGGTTAGGCCATAATGTTTCTTCTTTAGGAAATTTCCAGGCTAGAACACAAAACAGAACAGTAATGCAAAGGAGCTGCTTTTTTCTATAATTGCCTTCATTGCTGACATTCTATTTTTCTTCAGTCAAGCAACTCCTGCCTTAATTACACTTTAGAGAGCCTATGGACACCAGTATTTGTAAAGCTGGTTCCCAGAAGCATTTGCAAACTTGCCTTGTTTTTAAATGGGCTGAATTGTGTTGCCTGTTAAAATAAATGTACTTGTCAAATCCCTTTCTTCAACAGCCTTGCCTTACACCTTGCCTTGACAGTGTAATAATGTCTGTAAAAACAACCTAAATGCCACTTTCTACCTACAGCCACTTCTCAGTCCTCAAATGAATGGCAAGAAGGGGGTGGGGGAGAGAGAAATACTAAACCTGCATGCTGGGATAAGTGTCACAGGGCTCAGAGCCTTTGGCATCACTCACAAAGACTGGTGAGACTAGGAGAACTGTATGTACCTGAGAAAATGCTGGAGGAAAAGAACCTAAGAGAAACTGATGAAAATATTCCACGCAGATTATTAAGAAGAGAGGAGAAGCTGTTTATTTGTTTGCTGTTGTGAGGTTTGTGGCTCTGGGAGGGACACTCTGCTTGGCACCTAATGGATCCCCTGAGTGATGTTGTTTGCCTAGAGGTTGGATGTGTCTGTCTGGTCCAGAAATTTAGAGTTAAATGCCTTCCCATCACTGAGTGGGATACAGGAACAACTTTTCCTACTGCATCAGCAGCTGCCAACAGAATTCAGTGACAGCTTTATAAATCACCTGAAGCAAATAAGAATGCTGTGATTGAAATGAGCCCTTATCTCTTCTTGTTTGCACTTGGCTATTTTGTTTCTAAAGATCATGGGTGGAAGCAGAAGGAGCAGTCACAGAGTGATGCATGTTGCTTTGGCACTAGGTAACTAATTTGCTGTTAGGGCACAGTAACCTGAAAGTAAATTGAAGTTAGAGTGGTGGATGAAAAGAAGAGGTGAAAAAAGTTATGAAGCAAGCATGTTAAGGAAAAGTGAGGGGGAAAAAAAAATAGTGTTGTATCTTCATAACCTCCAAAACTCACATAGCTGTTGAGGAAAAACGCAAAAGAGAGATGAAAATCAATTATTTCAGCTAGTTTCTGTCTTCTCTTTAGGTAAATGATGGAGAATCACTTTCTTTTGTGTCCAGAAGGAGAAGGTTTCCTTTTACCTGGTACTCCTCAGATACCATCTCTATCTAGCTCCTACACTTGCTGCTGACCTTATCAGGGGTCACTGAAATAAAAATGCCGTATTTACTTGTGTAATCCCTAACCTTTCAGCCTGGAAAAGTAGTGGGAAGTGGGAGGGGAGCTATTACAGAGCAACAACCATTACACTTGCTAATAAGGCAATAAAAGAGCTCACACCAGAGGTCTGAACTTACTCTTAAGGTAATAGACTGTTCAGACATCTGTGCAATTCATCTAAAATATTCTTCCTGGGCTGGGTCATCATGTTTAGAAAGGCATTAAATGATGCAAATCCAATTTGCCTTCTTGTGAAATTGTTTTAGTGGTTAATACCACAGACTCTAAAAAATCAGGGATTTAGCTGAACCTGAATATTCTGAACTTTAGTTCCTTGTCATTGGATCTTGCTATGTGTTCGCTTGATAAGCTACAGCATTTGCCTGTGGCTGGAGAACAGCAACACAGGACAAAATCTTGGCAACCAGGTCCTAATACACAATGATTTGTATTCTTTGAGATACATGCTTTCTGCTGCAAAAATCCTTTTCCCTATTAAAAGGCACAAACAAACAATTTGCATAAGGATCCTGGCAAGTTCTGGTGTTGAAGCAATCAAGCAAGCACAAGAAAGACCATTTTAATGTGTGTCAAATTTGACACTGGAGACCTTAGTCACCTGAGAAAATTTAATCCAATTCTTGTCCAGCTCAGGAACTCAAAGCACTTTGAAAACACAAAGGAATTAAACCACATGTCCTGTCTGAGGTAGGTGAAGTATTTTTATTCCCATTTTACGGCTGGGTAAACTCAGACAGTGAGAGGTTAAGTGACTTGTTCAGTATCGCAGTTGATTGGGGAATGGAAGAGGTGAAACCGCTGGCAAATGTTGACCTGTAGAGTGCGTGTGTTTATGCACACTCACTCGAAAGTTTCTTCCCTAAAAGCACATAATTCTATTTTACTGGTTTAAAGCACATGCCTTTTGCAGAGGGTAGAAATGGAGCTTGTGGATGAAAAAATCAAGATGAGGTCAAACAGGAATTCAAGAACAAGTTGGCAAAATAGTACCTGCATAAAAGGATTAAGGAGTGGGCTGTGTTGTAGAAACAGGAAACAATGTCTCTTTCTGACTTGACTGGAATTAGTTCAAAGTGCCCTGCATGGGATATAAAAGTCCTGGCCTTTGAGGGGGGCGGGCAGGCCCAGCATACATGTTTAGACGCGACCCAGTGGAGCTAGAAGCAGCATAGAGCAGTAGTTCAGGCTAAGACTCTAAAACTAAGGAGCTGAAATCCTACTTTTTGTCTCTTTTGGCGCCTTCTTGGGTGACTTGAGCAAGCAACTGTTAACAGGAATCATCTGCTTTCTGTTAGAAGTCAAAAAAGAGCATAAATCAGCTGCCTACCTATGGCCAGAGGTCACTGGAGATGCCAAAGAGGATGAGAGTTTGATACAGGTCTGGCAGATGCAATACAAGACTTACAGGTAACCCAGCCCTCTGGAGGACTAGCTAGAGGTCATGTTGACACTCCATGGCCTACCAAATGGTAGGCACCTATTTAGGCACCTGAATCTTCCCTTTTACTTTATGAAGATAACACAGGTCAGAGTCTCCATTTGAACTAGAGCTGTCCATGTGAGTATGGCCAATTGCAGCAAGACTGAGTGAAAAGGCAGATACAGACTGCAGCATGGATGGAGCCAATATCTAGTAATGGGTGACTGATGTGTGTGCTGGTACCTTGGGGATGTGATCCAGTCTGTGTCTGTATGTACATGTGGTGGATAACTAGAGGAATAAAAAATGTCAGAAGCTAAGGAACGGATATCAAACAGGGCATCGATACCAGACTGAATCTCAGTTTTAACTCCAAGATCACTGGTGAAATTTAAGCAAAACTGAAGTTCTTATGATCATGGAATCTAGTATGGAGGAAAACAGGTGCTTGGCACACCCCAAAAATTATAACCAAAGAATACTAGAATGGAAAGCAGGAAGCACAATTAAATGAACACACTGAAGGTTTACATTTTACCTGGGCCAACATGTTATGATCTTTACCAGATATTTAAAGGTAGAAAGAAAGATACTGTTGCACCAGGCTAAGTTTCTAAAGTTCCATTTCCAACCCTTGCCTCTACTCTAGAGGTTGTGATGTGATCCAGCATCCAGTCTGGAAAAAAGAATAAGCTGATTTTAGTTCTCTTTTGCTACACTTTCTTTATATTGCATACTCATCCTATGCCAAAATAATTTTTACAAAGCATCCAAGATATCCATTCAGCTGGGACCATCATCTTCATGAATTATGAATTATACTGCACATAGGAATCATTTGACTTATGGACTGTGGTTTTCACTCCTTTCTTCTGTTTGATTGCTTTTTCAAAGCTATCACCTACATGAACCTGCGAATCCGAATCCTGAGTTCATCCACAGTCCTCCCAAAATGATGTCAGTTTGCTGCTATGGAGACAGTTACTTCACCAGAATGTCTGGCGGATGAAAAATTTCAGGTGATGGAAAAGAATACACTTCTCTGAGGTGCAGATCCTGTTTGATTTTCCATGCTTTTTCTGAACTGAAATTGTGCATTGTAGAAGAAATATCCTATTTTGGATAGAGATTAAATATTTGGGTTTGTGTGTTTTCTGCATGTCTGCCAAATCAGCCAGAGGGCAAGATAAATTCTTAAACCAACAGTCAAGGGAGAGCAAGAGACAACTTCAGCAGGTGATTTACTGAGTACATGAAGAACAATGTTCACTGCAAGTACCATCTCTCCTTGGCTGCAGAAGAATCTTAGGAGCTTGTTTCAGTTTTCAGAGTGTGAATAGCAGCAGCCAGTTGGGCTCCTTCAGGTGTCTGCGACATCCACAGATTGCTGGCAGACCTGACACAAGACCCATGGGAGACCTTCATGAGCTGCTGTGTGGCCAGACTATCTGAGGACATGTCAAATGGCTCTATGTGTAACTGATCAGACCCCTGATGACTCACCAAAAATCCTGCAAAAGGACTGTAGCAGTAAGCCCTGATCTGTGCTGTGTTAGACATTAAACATCTCTGCTCCTAGCTCCGTAATTCCTGACAACTTTGGATGAGTATCTCTGAACCTTCCCTTTTGGCAAAGTCCATGCTCACACCGAAAATAAGATGGTTCAGAAAACCATCTGAAAAAGGTCTCAAGGGTCATAAGCTGTACCTCACCCAAAGGAAGCATCAAATACAGAATTTTTACCCTGGCAAATATTCATATATAACTTGTACTCTAATAACAAAGATTCCATGCCTTCTCCAAACTGACATATTGTTTCACTGTATTACAGGTGGCACTAGAAAGCCAAATACAATAGATAATATCCAAAGACAATATACCTGAAGGGAACCTTCAAGAAAGCCAAAAGGGGACTTTTTATAAGGACATGTAGTGATAGGACAAGGGGGACTGACTTTATACTGAAAGAGGGGAGATTTAGTTAGCTATACGGAAGAAGTTCTTTACAGTGAGGGTGGAGAGACGCTGGCACAGATTGCCCAGAGAAGCTGTGGCTGCCCCATCCCTGGCAGTGTTCAAGGCCAGGTTGGATGGGGCTTGGAGCAACCTGGTCTGGTGGAAGGTGTCCCTGCACATGGCAGGGAGTTGGAACTGGGTGAGCTTTAAGGTTCTTTCCCACCGAAACCAGTCTGGGGCTCTGTGTTGTCCTGGCTCTAAGTGCCTCAGCAACATCAGTGATGGGAGGTGGGTACAGGTTTAGGGGAGGCTGCAACCACCACATCTCTCAGTAGAGCTCAGTTAATTGTGGAACTTGGTACCTTCCCCCGCCAGCTTTAGGGGTGTCTCTTCCAGATACCACATTGCCTTTCTGTTGATGGGACAGAAAGAAGCAAACTGGGGGGGGAGGTTTGTCAGCAGGGGAGTGCCAGGGTCCAAGGTCAAACTTGAATCTCAGCTCTGAGTAGGAGAAGACCCCCACTCCCAAAGGGTCTGTGTGTTGAGATGGGTACACTGAGCCCCAGAATCTCAGTTCTCTTGCGTGTGGCAGTGAAGATGCAGGTCTGGAACACGCTGACTGAGGAAGCTGAATTCAGCTCTTTCTGCTTGGGGCCACTGAGCAGAGCAGACACCCACCCTGGTGTGTCTGACCCCAGCTGGAGCCTGGCTGGTCACAGTTTCTGCTCCTCACCATGGCGTGCTGTGGTCTCAGACTGAAAGCAGCCTGATACGAGAGAACTTTGTGGTTGCATGTGTGGACTTCACTGCAATATAACAGAGATCAAACCCAGTACTTGGGGGTGAGCTGGCATGAACCCGGCTGCCTCCCAGACATGGCTTGCTGTCATTCCACATTCCCTCATACTCATGTGCAAGAAAACAAGCTGCCAATCTCAGCAGCTTTCTTGTCCTTAGGGGCTGGAATTTTCCGAGTACACAGGAACTGCTTGCCCAGGCTCTTAGCATACATGTGGGTTGGTTGGTGTTCAAAGCTTCCCACAGAAGGGCCTGACAAGCCCAAGCAGGAACACAGAGCATCACTGGGTGTTGTGTGGGGTTGCTGCCGAGTTCAGGGCCCCCTGTGCTGAATTAGCTGGGGGGTGACATGTTCTTAATGGGCACCTTGGGGTGGTTTCTGGCAGAGGCTGAGCTGCAGGTCAGGCCTGAGCTGCCTCTGGGGCAGACAACCTGTAACTGCTGCTCTGCCCCTTTGCCTACGGACATATTTTGAATGTAAAGGCTACTTATTTCTGGCTCATGCCTTGTCGGGGTCCAACTGTTGTATCTGCCCTGCAGAGATGCGTCTGGTGTGCTGTGTCAGTGCAGGGTCAGGGAGGTATCTGGGCTTAGTGAGCTGTGATCCAGGGGCAGCCTGGTATTTGTTTGGGAGGAGCTGTAGGAGCTTTCTCAGCTACCTCTGGGCTTTAGCTGCAGGGTGCTGCTGTGCTGGAGCTGTGTCTGGGCAGGTCTGTCCCCTGCCCACAGTGTGCTGACCCCGATATGGCTCCTGCCTGACTTCTTGCTCTGAGAGTAACCCCTGCTGAAGGAGGGAGTCCCAGAAATGATCTCAAGTCTCTTCCCATTTTGCAGGCCTCCAAAAAGCTGGTGGCAGCCACAGGCCAGCAGTGCCTGCCTCTGTCCATCGATGTCAGGCAACCCCAAACCATCGCGGCAGCAGTGGATGAGGCACTAAGAGAGTTCAAGCGGATTGACATCCTCATCAATGGTGAGCTGCTGCAGTGGCCAGTGGGAGATTCGGTACAGGCTCCCTGCAAGGAAGGGCATTTCATGCTCCTGGAGCTGGCCCTGACAGTGCCCTGGCTGCTTGTTCTTCAGGTGCTGCAGGAAACTTCCTGTGCCCAGCCAGCACCCTGTCCTTCAATGCCTTCAAGACAGTGATAGATATTGACACCATTGGCACCTTCAACACCTCCAAAGTCCTCTTTGAGAAGTGTTTCCAGGTAAGTGAAACCAGAGCCAGAGGATTCGGTGGAGGGGCTCCTGTAGGCAGGTGGTTAGTGTAAAACAAGCCATGCTTTGCTCCTGAGAAACTGAGGGAAGCGTGGAGGGCAAAAGGGAGAACAGCACCCATGTACCCAGGGCTGGGCTGCTGCCACCCACCCTGCTCAGCCCCAGTCTGTTCCCTCACAGGGACTGGGAATCCTGCTTGTGCTACGCCTGGAGCTTTAACTGTTGTGGCACCTTCCTGTGCTTTGCTACGTGCTGGGGAAGAAGCTGTGATCTGCTGCTCCTTTTCCAGCTCCTCTGCTTTCTCTTGGCCTTTGCTTGTCTCCTCCATCTCCCCCCTCTCTGGAGGGTCCCCACAGCCCTCAGCTCAGTCAGACCAGGTGGGCAGTGATGCCTTAGCAGTGCAGAGCTGGCAGTGCCAGCCCAGCTCTTGTCCCACTGCTCTTACATGACAGCACTTGTGCAGCTCCCAGCCTAACACCACATCTCCTTTCCTTCCTCAGGACCACGGTGGAGTCATTGTCAACATCACAGCAACACTGAGCTACCGGGGGCAGGCCCTGCAGGTGCATGCTGGTACTGCTAAGGCTGCCATAGGTACCTTAACACTTCTTGCTGGGGTTCTGAGCTGTGTGGGGCCAGTAAGGAAGCCAGTTCTTCCCAAATATTGGGGTGGGAAGACATCCCTGGGAGAGGTGAACATGAATTGGTGTGGCTATTACAGGCCTGATTTTGGGATGAGGCTCTTCTCTCCCCCAGGGCTTTTCTGGAGCCCTTTGCTCTTGGCCAGTCTTCTGTGTCCTCAAAGGTTACTGGAATGGCTCTGCTTTCCTTTCTCAATCCTGTTGTGATCCCTTCCCAGATGCCATGACCCGTCACCTTGCTGTGGAATGGGGACCCAACAACGTCCGAGTGAACAGCCTGGCACCAGGCCCCGTTACCGGCACTGAGGGCTACCGGCGACTGGGTGAGGGCAACCTGGGGCTCCTGTCTCTGCCTTGATGGTGGCTTCCTGCTATCTGCTTGGGAGGGGACTGAGTGACCACCAGTGCTGTGCAGCTCATGAGGCTGTTGCTGCTGAGCAGGGCTGCCCCGTGCCTGCACTTTTGTGTCCCTTATGGGGGGCAGTCCTCCCCACATCCTTGGTACCTTGCAGGGCACTGATATTAGTCTGTCAAGCATCAATTTTTTGAGCTTTGATGACATGGTGTAACATGCTCAGCCCAGCCAGCTGCCCTGCCTTGATGGTTGCAGTCCATCAGTGGAGTGCTCATTCAGCCCTGGAGGGTGGGAAGCTTCTACAAGGTCCTGTCTTGAGCTCACAGTGTAGTACAAACCCCACTGCTGGTTTGAGCTCCGCTCGTTTAACTCTCTCCTCAGGCCTTTGGCTGTGGGCTGTCCCCAGGGCTGTGCCAGGATCTCACCAGGTTCTCTGGGCTCTCAGCAAGCCCCATGCAGTATCTGGCAGCAGTGGTGTTGGTCTGATGGGCCTGTGATCCAGGCTGACTTCTTGTCTCTGGCTCCTAGGTGGGAAGTTTGCTGAGGAAGCAAGCCAGTTTGACATGATACCCCTGCAGCGCGCAGGGAACAAGACAGAGATTGCCCACAGCACGCTGTACCTGGCGAGCCCCCTCTCCTCCTATGTGACAGGCACCACCCTGGTCGTGGATGGTGGGAGCTGGCTGACCTCTGCCAACAGCTTCCCTGCCTTGCTGGGTATTGCTTCATCCTCTGCTAAACTCTAGGTGATGTGCATTTCTCCCTCCATGGGACTAGAGCAGGGCTTCTGTCACAAACCCTGTTTTGTTGCCCCATGGTACTGGGGGTACAACTGCTCTTGCAGTGGGTATGGCATTACCTTCTGCAGGTGTCCAGGTTGTCCTACACCAGCGCCAGGCTCTGCCCCTCCTGAGACACATACTGTGTTTGGGAAGAGGCAGGTTCTGGGTGTTGGGGTCTGTGGATGAGGGCAGCCAGCCCAGCTGTGTTTGGCAGTGCTTGTTCTTAAACCTTCCTCTGCCTTTGGGATGAAGGAACAGGGTCACACCCTGTGCTGTGGTCAGAGCAGGCACAGAGCAAATGGAGAACATCTCTGTGTCCTCATGGACAATCCCTAGGGATGAGGTGGGAAGGGCAGGAGGCCTGGCTGGGTTTTAACTCTGAGCCTGCAGTTGACAGAGTACCTCTTGTTCCTGCTGGAGGACGCTTGTCTGAACACTGCTGTGTGTCCCTTGAAGTGCTAGGATGCCCCTTTTCTGTGTCCCACCAGCAGGACTGGGCACATAGAGTCCTGACAGCCTCTGTCTCCCTTTTCTTTCCTTTCTTGCATGAGTTACTGCAGCGTGTTGTGTGTTACTGCCTGTGTCTGCAGAGGTGGGAAGGGAGCTGGTGCTTCCTGGGAGAGGGGTCTCCTTTCTTCCCCTCTCTGCAGGGTGCTGCCCCATGAGCAGGGCAGGACTGTACCCACCTCCGTGCTGTCTTGCAGATTTCTGGGCTGCAGGAGCAAACAAAAGTCACTGATGGACAGCCTGAGACTGACCAATGGACAGGAACGGGACTCAACACTGCTGTGCTGGGACACCTCGAGGGGCTGGCTCCCCAATGGAGCTGATGGCTGGTGGGGGGTGATGCTGATGATCCTGCATCAGCTGGGGGGAGGGAGCCCCAGTGGTGCTGTGGGGAGCAAGCCCACCTTTCACCCCACCGTTCTGTGCCATTACTTCCCTGTGCACTGATGTGGCTGAGGGTGCGAGGACAGCATGGGGTGCGCAGGCTGTGCTCTGAGTTGTTCTCTGGACCTTTCCGAGTGTCATCCATAGATTATCCATCCTCTTCCTCTTCTGTCCCCCATCTCAGCCTGAGAGCTGCCCAGGACCCCCAGCAGCAGCTTCTTTTTGGGATTGGGGTTCAGTTCAGCTATGGGGCCAGCTAGGTGTGGCAGCAGGAGCTGGTGGCTCTGAAAGGGAAACAAGGGCCAGGCTGGCACCTCTCAGCGGGAGTCTGGGATGTGGCAGTGGTCCCCAGAGGCTGCCATGGATGATGGATGCAGGAGCAGAGGTGGTATGAGGTCACATCCCACTGGAGCTGGATGTAGCTGCTGTGGGTCACAGCACTGTATCTCTTGGGAGCCTGAGGTGTCCAGTTGTCTGTCTGGCACCCATCTGTCTGTCACGCCAGTGTCAGGCTGTCTCCTTCCTCCACAGGGACACTACAGCTGAGGGTCAATCAAGGGCTAGATGAAATCCTCTCCTTCTCTAGCAGGGTGCTGAGCTACTGAGCGGCTGGAGCTCAGCCCGTGTTCTGGTGCCAGCACCTGGGGGGACACACGCTGCTGTATGCAGGGCCTCCTGCTGCTGACAGCAGTTTTTAAGCTTATCCTGAATTCCATGAAGCTTTTCCTACTTGATTGCATGTCCTACTTCATTGTAGACTTGACAGGTTTTGCTCCTTCCTCCAGGCCATGAATAAAGAACTTCCACACTGAGCTGTGACGCCTCTCATCAGTTTGGCAGTGCCAGGGGATGATCCTGAAGGTTTGGCTGCTGGAAGCTTGGGAATGCTTGCTTGTGCTCCTTGTCTTGTGAGGCAGCAGCATCAGGAGCTTTAGGAGTCTTTGGTCAGAGCATTGCTGTGGTAGCTCACTGCTGCATGAGCGAAGCCTGCACGTGTGCCCTGCCATGCTGGCTGATTCTGCTGCTCCAAACCGGGCCCTGACAAAGAGTGGAAAACTCTTCCTGCCAGCAGAGCCTTGTGTGGTCCCAGTGCTCCAGGCCAGAGGTGCTCAGGGACTTTGTGTGAGACCCACTGACCTCATCAGGGGAGATGGGAATGTGGTGCTTAAACTGGGGTCCTTTGCCTGTATGTCTTCTGGGGTTTGCCTCCAGCTGCAATATCCCTCTTCCCAGGTATCTGGATGAGTGTTTTCTACTGGAGAAGGTATGGGTTTGATGTTTGTTGGTCCCAGCTGCCCCCCTGCAGCCTCCTGTGCTCAGGTCTGTGTCCCTCGTTCCAGGAGGGTCCGTGTATGGAACAGTGACTTGTTTAACCACACACAAGTGAGGTGGGGACTGTCCCTGTGTGCAGAAGCTGTGGTCCCTCGAAGAGACCTTGGCTTTAGCCACACCCTGGCAGCCCCTCAGTGAATGTGGGGCACATGGAGGCACATCCCGAGCGCCGGGGGCAGTATCCGGCCCGTGCTGGGTGGTGCAGAACTGTCCCTAACGGGCTGGGAACGCCCCCAGCAGCGTGGGTAAGATCAGGGCGCTTGTGCCGTCAGCTGCGGCCGGGGCGAACGGGGGCCGTCGGTCCGCGGGGCGGGATGAAGGGGCGGCTGGGGAGGGCTGGTGCCCCCCGGTGCACTGGTACACCCCCCCCAGGGGGGTGCGCAGGCCCCGGTGCCCCGCAGGGGTGGGACAGGCAGCACGTGCCAGCGCCCAGCGCACGCCGGAGCGCGGGAGGGGCGTGGCCTCGCTCTGACGTCAGAGCTGGTGGGCGGGGTCTCAGCACAGGGAGGAGGGTGACGTCAGCGTCCGCTGGCCGCCGCTGCGGTGGCGGTGCCGTTGGACCCGGGGGCTCGCTGCGGGTCTGCCATAGAGCGGCGGCGCGGGCGGGGGCGGTGTTTCTCGGCGCCTCCGCACCGCACCGCAGGGAGTCAACCGCGTTCCCAGGCGCTCGGGGCCGCCACTCCCGCGGACGGAGCGGGGCTGTCCCTGCTGGCGGCGGGGTGGAGCGGGGCTGTCCCCGGTGGC
>JAOEHX010028782.1:0-12229 GCA_025448015.1 Bolborhynchus lineola | reverse complement strand
AAGGCCACCTACCCAGAGCTACAGGTTTGTGTTTCCAAAGCAAACACATGAGGCCAGACAATTTGACTGACTTAATTTTCCAAAGTCATTTTTGAGCTCTTGCTTTCACTTTTTCACCTGTGTATAAAGTCAAGTAATAAAAATAAAATCAATTTCTGCTTCAAGATCTGGAATCAAATTCATCAATGGAAAACCATCCATAAATGCAGAGAGTTGGCTTCCTTTCCAGTGAGGGAAACCAAGATCAAAGCCTGAGCCTTCATTAAAGATACCTGCTTAGGACAAAATTTACGCTAAAATCAGTGCCCACAGGTTTTACTCAGGACCAATCAACTGCTGTGATCTGTACTGTAAAATACTACTGGAATCAAATGACATGTAAATTTGGGAAACAGCCAGACTGATGAGCAGAAATGTTGCCATCCACACTTAAGACCAGTACTTATTTGGGGAGGTAAAAGGATAGAGCTATCTGGTGCCAGTAAATAAACCAAGGAAATGGGAAGGTTAAAGCTGTGAAAATATCTTATTACACTGGACCACCTGCTTGTGTTGTCCTTTCTTCAAGAACAGGAAGGGGGCGGGGGGGAAATCCCCTAGCCAGCCTGCAGTAGTGTGTGCCTTTTCTTCTGCATCTGCTGCCTTGTAGCCGTCACTGTTAATGAGTGCTGTAATTAATAGACAGCTCTCTCTTGTCTCTCTGGTTGCACTCTGGGCTAAGCACTTTTCTCAAGTCAAGGTTTGAAAGAAAACGGGTTGGCACTGACTTCCAGCAGCTCTGCGAATTCCTTTTAATTTAGAGCACTTATACCACCACTCCACTTATTACCTTATAATTACTGGACCACTCTCGCATACATTATGATCTTAGACTAGAGTTAGAAGTTATTAGGGTACTAAAACACGGTGTCTCCGTCTCCTCTTTCTTTGACACTGAATTTTATACAGCTATGATTAAAAGCATCAATTAACTTTCACATTCCACCAACAAATTTTCTATATTACTTTTCTGTACACTAACAGCAAGGTGCTTTCATTGACTAAACAGGTAGCTGGTCTTCTTTTTACCTCCCATCTGCTGAGGCTACACATACAAAGTCTCAAAATAAGTCTCCGCCTACAGCTTGATGGCTTGTTCATGCCCAAGACGCCCACTGCTGGTTTGGTTTTCTCAGATTTGTGCAATAATACACTCAAATGTCACCCTTCCCTTCCCATAAAAACCACTGGCAATTATGTAGTTGTCCAAATGCACGTCGTTTTAGCCAGTGCAAAAGCAGCTAACTCCCACTCCAAGCGGTCAGAACCAACATACAATCTCCGTTGTACAAGCATTACCTGATCACCAGTGTTGCTTAGGCTAAAGCTAGTCTGCTGATGTTTCTGAAGTAGCAATTTCTGGTACTCACCAAGACAGAGCTGCTTTTGTCTACAGCTTAAACAGTATAGTCTTGATTGGCACACACTAGCAAAGCACAAATGCAATTAAAACATTAACCAATCCGAAGAAAACCGAAAACAACAGCGCCTGACTCCGAGGACAAAAACTTTCCAGATACCTCAAAGGTGAAGCAGAGGCAGGCTGGGTACTAGCTGTGTGTGGGCAACAGACACCTTCAGCTCTCCCTCCTTTGTTACTGTACCACAGCTTGAACAAAAGTAATTCAAGAGCCATCTTACATGGATGGCAGGTGTGACCACCATCAAATTATCATGCTGAACACTTGGAATAATGCCTAAGCCAGATCTCTGTAAAATCCCTCCCTTAGTTCCCTCCTAATTACTACTTAGCTCGTTACACTGAAGAATTCCTAGACACCATTGCATTATAGTCTAAAACTACAGTTGCAGTTTAATTCTCTCTTCCTCTCAGAGTCTGAAATTCTACAGCTCTATTATTCAAGCCTGAAATATTCACAACTATCTATAAATTCAATTGTCAGCTAGTGGGTTTTATTCTAGACCTCACTTCAATCTAAAATTAGAGGCACTAAAATTCACATTAACTCTAAGAGGAATGTAGTGAATAAGACTTCATTTCAAAAGAACACCTTTTTGTCAGAAAGAGCTATTTTCAAGATGATAGCTTTATCTGCATTCAGAGAGAATAAGCCCAATTCCACATTGTGCTGTTAATGCAAAATTTTTAGGTCACACTGGATTAATAAAAATCTAAATTTAGTTAAGGTTTATGAATAGAAATAACATGTGTCATATAAAAACGTGTAGTATTTATTTTAAAGCCTTAGTGGGGTTGTTTTTTTTTCTTTACTAGATCTTCAGTCAAATAAATGGCAGCTCCATTTGGGATGAGCTGTTCTAAGGTAAATTTTCTAACAAATGGTAGCTCAGTAATTTTAAGGAAAATACCTAATTGGCTCTAGAAGCATTTCCATGCCCCTATACAAGAGAAACCACACAGAGTACTGCAAGCCTTGAGTAATATGCAATATATAGCATGGCTCTACACATCTCTACTAAATTTACTTCAAAATACTCTGCTTAAGTTAAACCTGAAGCCAGTCACTGCTGACGGAAAGATACAATGAGAGATCACTTCAATATGCAACTCCTGCTTTAAACAACAGTGAATAAATTGCAATGCTATGTGCTTATGAAAGGTTGAATATATTAAGAATTTATTAATGCAATCACATGCATATTTCCATCTACCTGTCACATTACTAATGATATTGACAGTGCTGACACTGGTTAAATCAGTATCAATAGACAAGAGGAGTGCAAAAATTAACTGCATCTGATTACAGTTTATAGCCTTAAAAAAGAAAGCCTTCCTATCTGAGTCACTGGGAGCTCCTTATATTCCATCCATACATGCAATTGGTATAGAAATTCACTTTTTTCCCTTATATCCCTTCTTACCAATACCTAAAGGAAGTCAAAATAACATGCCAATACTTCATGACCGTAAACATATTTTAGGCTTGCTTTTCCAGTAGGATGCTTACAGCATCATTCACTTCTTCAGAGCTGCACTGGTGGTTTCAGTGACAGTAATAATTAGTCACAATAATTAGAGTGAGCACCTTTATTGTAGATCAACACAAAAGTCTGTTTTCACCTGCACATGAAGTTTCCCTTTTCTCGAAGAGATAATTACCCTATTTCCAGAAATGTCAGAATAGGATGTTAGCAGTTGACATTTTTAATGACAGCCACTACATGGGAACATCAGCAAAGCAATGTTATTATGCATATCTAGGAACTTTTTACACCATCAGTGCAATCCATCTGATCTTCCTAGGATACATCCCTCTGACTCACGTAGATGTCAGTCAAAAAGGTCCCGTTATCCTCAAGTGTTAACTATGGAAGCCAATGCATGAAAGAGAGTCTTGGTGTAGGAGTCAGGAATGGAAGCCAGCTCCTTGCTTTGACCATGAAAGGTCACATTCCCTCTCACATACCATGCTTGCCTTCAGCATCATTTCACAGGTCTACACCAAAATCAGAAGGCAGGAAACAGTGCAGCATTTTCCAGCTATTTCCTATACTCTGCTTCTCCGAATGTAAGAAGATAAAAACATTTGTGCAGAAAAAAATGAACACGTTGCTTCTTGCTTCAGCACCCATGACAACACCTCAAGACTCTCACTGGGTCCTGTTAAAGAGCTGAGTAACAATTTCAGCCGAGCTGCTTTACATTGAGCATTTTTTTTCTGCTTCAGCTAATTGCACTCTAGTAAAGTGGCAAAATGTGAATCACTTAGGAAAATGGGCACCAGCTGCTATTGTCAGAAAATGGAGATGCCAAAGAAAAGGAAAGTGACTGAATGAAGTGTCATGTCAGAAATCAACGGTGCAACGTGTGATTTGAGAAAACATGACTACTTTACAGAGACAGGGTGTCATTATGGCATCACAGTAATACGATGCTTTGACAACTGCTGGGTCTAACATATCATCATTGCATTAAGGTGCACTGGCTTAGTTGGGAGAAGGAAAAAGAAAAGACTTCTTCTTTTAATAAGGAATACTGTAAGACCTGCTTGGTTAACCTAGTGGATGAGATCATTAATTGCAAAGAATTGCTAATCTCATGCCATGTACAGACAAACAAAATTGTTATTATGCATTACATCTTCATTAATGAGCACACATGCACAACCATGTAGTAAAGAACACCTTGCACAAAACAGAAGGGCTGCAGTGGTGTATTTTGTTTGGGTTTTTCTTCAAACAAATGTTAAATGTTTCACTGGGTTTTGTAATTTCTTCTTCCTTTTACATTTTCTTGAAACCTTCAGCTTGATAAGGGAAAGCAAAGCAAGTCAATGATGTCTTCCAGAGCATCTGTCACAGCCACCAGCAGCCAGAACAGAAGAAGCAATGCTTGAAGCCACCATGTTGTTACCAGCAGTGGCCTGAGTTAGCTGATGATTGCTGACAGAGGATCCAGGTTCCCAAACAGTTATTACTGCTCTGTATGCCATCGACCAAGCTCTGCTAAAGCACCTCCTACACAGAAGGCAGTGGAAGGTCACACTTTTGCGTTTAGCAAACCAAACCATTATCTGAGGCCCTTCACATTTGTATATATTCTCAGAAACTGCACTTGGCTCGTTTTCCATGCTGCTTTTTCAAGTGGCTGACTTGGAACAACTGCAGACCCTCCAAAATGAGGGGGAATTACTTGAACCTCCCTCCTCCCCCCGTATATACATATTCATTATGCCTTCCCTTTCTATTTCAAGTTGATTCACTGTGCTTCCTGGTTGATACACTTTGTTAACAAGAAGGAAATGATCCTGAGATACCCCAATGTGCTGCAAATTATCATTGTTGACAGCTTCTGCATTTAAGGACTACATCTGATGCAACAATGCATACTAGTATCATTTATCTTTAGCTCATTTCCTTGGACCTATTTCAACTGAGGGTGAGCATCCCTTGTTTACAGCTCTAAATACTGCAAGTGAGCAACTGGCAAATCAATAAAACTGTTAAATGCATAATAATACTGTGCAATTACTTACATGATGTTTTGCATAATTAACTGTCTGAGTTGTTCTTTGATATAATGGATACTCAAGAGTATAGAATAACCTATAAGCCTATAAAACATACCCTGTTTATAACGCACGGAAATTATCTTTAAAACTCTCATTCTAATAATCCAAATCAGGCTTTGGCACTGTATGACAGAAAGCGTTCCTTTCCTGCCAAGTCTAAATCAATTCTTACGGCATTACTTCATAACTAACGTGATATTTCACTGATGATGACTATTACTCTGATTACTTGGAAGTAATGCAGTAATAGCAAAAATACACTTAGATTAAACAAACTACTGCTATTTAATCAATATTATTGAGACAAACTAAGTGTTTTAATAAGTCTGTATAGATGCACTAATGCTGGTTTAATTAAATGTATCCTTAGACATGCACAAGCTCTGCTTATACAGATCCTATGGCTTGACAGGCTGTAACATCATTCTGGTGAACTTAAAAGCTGAAGCACTCAAAGCCAACAGGATTTAAACCCTTTCAGACTCCAAAATTATTCTTCTTTACCTCAGATACTCTTTTAGGAACAAAAAGCAAAGAGGGAAGAATATGCAAAGACCCTGCACCTTTGAGCCAAAGCACCACACATCTGACGAGACGCCAGCCAGCCCTCAGTGACACAGCATCCAAAGTATCCAATATATGCCACTGCAATACACTTACAAAACCAACCAAACCATCTTCCAACTGAAAGACAAAAAATAAAACTGATATAAACATCACAAAACTGACCTTCTTATTTTCCTATGTTTATGTAACACATGTCCTGTTAGCTCTGTTATGCACCACTCCTACTAGCAGGCCATCACCACCCAATGTTTCCTGCAGAAAAGACTTGCCTACTTCTACAGATTTCATGTATTTCAAGTGGAAAAAGATGCTTTTTTGGTACGCTCTGATGATGGAAAATAGCAAAGAGTACACAAGTAGATTGCACTTAAAATCAAAGTACTCCTGGAATGCTGGAGACTTATACACAGAAGAAATATTATTTTGTCTTTTGTGTATGGTTCTGACAGAAATTAAACTTCAGTAAATACTTCATATGCCTATTTAATTTTTAGGTTTCTCTTTTTCTCCTGTGTTTCTACCATTTTTACACTGTTAGAACACAGTTGCTGTTTGAAGTTATAGGATTAGGGTTTACCTTCTCCCATGTACCAGCTTCTAGCCTAATGTGACATACTTTTGTTGCTGCAATACTTGACATACATCAAAAAAGTCAGTTCTGCAGTGAGAGGAGACTGGAGAGCTGCAGAAACTCACTCTGGGAGATCTTCCATGCCCAAACATTTTCAACCAAAAGACTGCAGTGTGACTACTAGTGCGATGGTGACACCTCATCACATGAATATCAGTATATTGATCACAAAGAGTAAGATTTTATTACTCTCTTTTCAAGCTGCAAACTAACACTTTTAATTCATGTCACATATTGGAAGACAGCAAAACACTCTGGTCAAAAACTGAGGTGTTTTTCCATGGTGAAACATCATTTTACTTGCAGTGGTATCAGGTGGAGGCCATCTGATGTCTCTAGGCCCCAGAGGACAGGATAAAAGTGTCCAGGAGTCATCTAATTATTAATTGCAAGGATTCTTTTTATTTAAGAGAAATCAACTGAAATAGCAAAAGAAAATAAAAAGTTACATTCAGCTACACTTCAAGGGAAAAAAAATACAAACCTACAAAAATAAGTAAAGATTTACTCAAGAACATAACAGGCTTTCTAAAGAGGGATTATTTTGAAATGATTACAGCATCAAAAGCAGTTACTTGCACCAGTCAGAAAGCTAGTACCTCAGATCAGAGAGACATAGCTGTCACTCATCGCTTTCCAGAAGGAAAAAGAAGACAAATAACATGCCTTCAGTCTCAAGAGTAAAAGTTTGCATCACCAGATTTTCCATTTCTAGCTGAGAGGCAGAGTGTAGGTGTGCACACACCACGTACCTGTCTCCCTCCAGCTCCCTCCCTGCTCATCTGCAGATTTATAACAGGAGAATTACAATTTGCCAGCCAAGCTCTGTTAAACTGGAGAAGCAATTAGAAAGAATGTGCCAGAAATAGTACCAGAGTGAGTGCCTTAACAGACGCAGGGCTAAAACTTAAAGAAGCAAGCCATCCTTCTCCAACCTCCTTTGCTCAGCCTGCTCCTATCCTCCCAGCCACTTCTAAATCCCACACGCACATGTACATGCACTCACACACAAGCAACCAAAAAACTACTTGGTGAATTGGAAAATGACATTTTCCTACAATCAGTGTTTAAGTGAATGTTTGTCCCATTGTGTTACACCATGCTGTCAGCTAGCAGCAGGGAGTCGTTGAGTTGTTACTACATTTGATTTGACTGCCAGTAGGAAGCTTTATTTCTACCAACTGTTAGTCACCAGCTCTAAGGATCTTCTTTTACTTTGAGAAGTTTTTACTTTATATATATATTATATACACTACATATATATACTATGTATTAGTATAGATTACACATATATACATATATATGTATGTGTGTGTGTATAATCCCTTACTTCTCTCTTTCATTCTGAGGACTTTCTCTGTACAGCAGAAGCATCTCCACATCCCCATGCACCACAGCAGTCTCTACACTTCAGTCTTGCTGCCTTAATACAATTACTCTTTCACGTTTAAGGCAACTATGAGTCAATTCTGTTACACATCAGGAAAGTGACTGTTATATCTGGACAGCTGAATGAGAGGTGCAAAAATTAGTATTTATATAAGCCAACTGAAGCAGGGGAATTTTATTATAATCTTTTCTGGGAAATGTAGGATTAGGGAGCAGATACGTAGAGATAACCTGGGTGGATTTTCCTTCCAAGGAGAAGGTGCTTACTATCCAGACCTCCATACACTTCCCATGCAGAGTTCGTAGTAGGGCTTTTTTGTTTGCTTGTTTATCATTCATGTATATCCTGAAAGGTTCTCCTTTGTCAAACAAGAACCTATAACTTTAACGGTTGTTTACAATGCTTCCTCTTCCTACACAATAATGATGATTTTGATAATTAGGATCTAATTATAATGGATCTGACAACAACTTGCAACAACGAAGAGCATCTTTAGAAAAATGAAAGCATATGCGTGAATGGTACAGGGAGGTGGGGTGGGGGAGAGAAATACATTCCTATGAGACAGCCTGAGAACTCGAGCTGAATGGAAAAGTAATTAACACTAAAGAGCTAAAACTGTAATTAAAGAAAATTTCATTAAAGGGAGGCAGGTGATTCCACTTCCCTAAATATGCCAAGGTGCTATATACGAATAAAATAGCAGGCGGTTTCAGTGAGTGGAGCAGGAAAGCCGTGTCTTTAACCAGATCAAATTCTCAAAATTGGCTGTCAAGACGGGATTGTTGTGATTTATACCCGTCTATCAAGTGCATGAGAGAGACAGGAGAGGGAAAGAGGCAAGCTGCTGTCGCTTCCATTCGCAAAGCACCTTTAATTTCCACGGCACCATCTGTTACCAAATCTAATTCACATTCCCTTCTAATCTGGTTTAGTTCCGTAATACTAATTCTTCTACTACACTTCTGTACATTGCTCTCAAGAAAAAGCTTTGGATCTGGGGCTGGTAAAAAATTGAATATTATACAGTTTAGGTTCTGGTGACTTAAGCAAAGCATGCTTACCATTAAAATGCACTCCTGGTAAAAGGATTTGTTTCTAGCCAGCGCAGAGAGACAGAATTGCTCACATTTGAAATAGTCAAGGTGTGGGGGGAGCGTGTGAGGACAGAGGCCAAGAAGGGGAGAAAAAGTGAAAATCAAACCCCAAACACAGCTGATGAGAAGAAAGTAGGCTGTGGACTTGAAAGCAGAGGTTGTCATAAAATACAACTCTTGTCAAGTTTAGTCACTTTCAGTACTGGCTATAAAATCACTTTGTCACGGTCTCATACTGAAAGCTTGAAACTATACTTTTGCTAAGGAAACCAAAAGAAGGGAAATTTAAGACTCTACAGTGGAAAAATATTTCTTTCAAATTACAAGACGCCTATGTCCATAGGAAACCAAAGAGGCAAGAACAACTGAAAATAGTTTAAAACAGTTTCCTAGATGACATGGCCCTACTGTTAGCTGGGTGACAATCACAGAAATCTCAATCACTTTTGGGGATGAGGAAGCAAAGTAAAGGACCAGCTCTCCTCTGTGGTAAAGAGCTTTCAGGCAGGCAGCACCTCATCTCCTGAGTCTAGGGGCAACTCAGCTTTCTTCTTGGTTCCTACCTACATAGAGCTCCTTGACCAGGTTCTCCTGAAATCAACATAAGAAGGAAAAAAACATCTAGAAAAATATTACTAATAAAGAATATGAGGCTACTTATGATCAACAGTGCTCTTTTACTTCTGGATTTTAACACAGATTTTAAACTGCATTTCTAGGGTGTACCACTACCACCCTCTTACAGCTGGGCGAAGTAAGACAAAGAAAGGTGAAGAGTTGCCTCAGCAGGCCAACTAAATGGCACGGAACAGAATCAAGGTCCTAGGGGATCCAAATCCAGGATATTCAGCATGGCTTTGATGAAAACATGCCTTGGAACTCTGAATATCTGTTTCTGAGATGAGAACTTGCCTTGAACTTCCAGATATAAGGCCTTTATTATTCTAAAATAAGTATTTATTTCATAAATAGGAAGTTTATTTTAAAGCTAAATTAGATCTCTTCTTATTCATACATTAGAATGTTAATTTTCTGTTGAAGTAATTCAAATTTCCTTGTGTGTAGCCTTCCCACCCAAAAATAAAGCTTATGGCAAAAACACCTTTAGCCAGCACACAGGGTAATGAGCAGGGTGTGAGCAATGTGGAGTTGTGAATAGCCTAAGGTTTTTATGTTGTTGGAGGCTTTTTTCCAGGATTTGAAATGGGAGACGCAGGCAACAAGAGGAAAAGAAATACTGTAATATCTATAAAATCCGAAAAGGAGTGCTAGTTTGCATTATATGAAAGAGTAATGCTTAAGCAAATGCCTGGTAAAAGAAAAACAGTACAGATTTCTAATTGCTGTGAAACATCCGTGAATGGAGATGTTAGTTGTAAAGATCAACAGGAATTCTGAAGAAGTCTCCTCCTCCAATATTCATTGCCTGTTTCCAACATTGCTTAAATCATCTGGGTAATTTTATAAACAGTGCTGGGTTTGTTAGTTTTTATCAGAAAAATAGGTGAAAAACCAAAATCAAATGCTTTCCAAATACAGCACATCTGCCATACATTGTGGGTCAAAACCTTGTGGACAGGGGAATAGACCCAGCAACTCTGAAGCTCTGCAAATCGTACTAGCTAATAGTGTTAATTCCCAAACCCTGCCTGTGCTTTTAGGGGGTCTAAGGTCCTGATACTCTGATAAACAAGATGCAAGTGCATACCAAAACCTACTACACCCAAAGAAAAGCACACTGACACTGAAGGACTCTGTGAGCAAAACACTCTAAACTTATTCCTTTTTTACACTAAAGCATTTGAGTGATATCACCCCTGAATGCTAATGCACATTTCTATTCCTATATTATAAAGTCCCATAACACTTGAAAATGAAAACTAAGAAAAAAAAAAAAAAGTAACTTTTTACTTTGAATTTTTACTCTATCTTGATTCTGGAAGCACTGGAAATTAAAAATACACAAAGCAAATAGTGAAGTGTGTTACTTGGGTATAGTACTGATGACCAAATTTATCTCATGCTGAGATAAATCAGAGTATCTGGAGGCTAAATTTACGCATTTTAAGTCTTTGCTAGTCTGTCATGGATTTTCATGTGCGATTACAGATTTTTTACAAATAATAAACAAATAAAACTTGGGCTTTTCACAGTTCCTCGTCCTTCACGTATTACGATGTGCAATTCAAACCTATTTATGCCACTGGGTTTACATGTCAGATATATGCCTCTGGATATAAGCAGCAAAGGTCAGGAAGTAACGGCTTTCACTTTGAAAATGTCTGCATGACTCCAGCAAGTTTGCAGAATGAGGTTTTCACCTAGTCCTGAAATGGTTTCTTCTATCTTTCGCTATCTATTTTGGTGGGAGTCATAGGGTTAAAAAAAAAAAAAAAAAAAAAAGGAAATTCAGCATATTCCAGGAAAAATTGTCAGAAGTAACAAATGCGTACCAGCCCAATTATTATCTTCAGAACAAGGAGACTGCTACTTGCAATTATAAAGTAATTGTATCAATATGCTGCAAAGATTACACGCTGAACCTGTGGTCATCTGTGCTGTAACAAGCACTGAAAGACTTGTCCAAGAAAAGCTTTACATGAACAGATCAGCATTAAAGTCTCCATATTGCAGATCACACATTTCAGCTGTATTTTAATGGCAGAAATTCTCCAAGTATTTCAACAATATAAAACCTGGATCAAATATTTATTCCTCATAGATCTAAAAAGTTCTGCTGAGGTCAAGTGTCCTTGGGTAAGCAACGGAAGAAAGACTGGCCTGGAGACAGCAGTGCATTCCATCACAAAATTAAATGAACACACATTTGATACTGAGAAGGTTTGGGCCTCACTACTTTCAGTGCAAGCTCAGACTGCTTGGTAAACAGAGTATCAGCCCTGATCATTTCATGGGAGTGCATTAAAGGATAATTTAAGCAGATTGGGCTTTACATTTTTTATCATGATAGGCCTAAGGACTAGAATTGAAATCCACCTGCATTTCATGAAGCATCTGCCTAGAACATACACCAGATCTACTCCACTCCTTCACAGGTTCTTTACACAGTAGACGGTCTGACAGCAACTATGCCTTTATATTAGCGCAGTTTCCTGCTGTCCTGTGTTCAGCAGTAGCAGTCATTTTTCTCCTTCTTAGTAGCTGGTGCAGTGCCACGTTTTTGACTTTTGGCCTGGGAACAGCACTGATAACACCGATGTTTTCAATTACTGCTTAGAATGTTTACTCTGACCAAGAACTTTCTGAGTCTCATGCTCTGTGTCAGGGAGGAAGCAGAGACAGGACACCTGACCCAAACTGACCACAGCACGTCATGCCCAGGTTGTTAAAACTGGAGGTAGGAATCTGGAAGAGCTAGTTCACAGCTCGGTCGTCGGGTGGTGAGCAGCTGTATTCTCTTCCCTTGTATTTCCTTTATCATTATTATTATTGGTGGCAGCAGCAGTGGTTTGTGTTATACCTCAGTTACTGGACTGTTCTTATCTCAACC
>JAOEHX010028780.1:3985-22225 GCA_025448015.1 Bolborhynchus lineola | reverse complement strand
GGTGTAGCCCCGTCCGGCCCGGCATGAGGGAATCCCCTCTCGGCGCCGCTTCGCACTTCGGCGCGGAGACCCCTCGGCCGCGCCGCTGCCCTACCGGGAGCAGTGCGGGAAGACGTGTCCGCCGAGGGGCCGCCCCGTCGGGTGATGCAGCCCCGCAACGAAAAGCAGTGACACAGAGGCCCGGACTTCCACACTCTCCCTGGTGTCGCCGCCTCGGCACTTCGGCCGATCTGGCCGGGGACGGTAGCCCCAGTGTCCCCGTCTCTCTGTGGGTAAGAAGAATTCACCGCCCAAACTGCTCGCAAACTAATTGTGTCAAATGAGAGCTGAAGTGATGCAGGAAGTTCTGTGGTTATTGAGGAAATGCTAAAGCAGCACTCGAGGCTGCTGCTGCTCCAAATCCCGCTCTGCGGCGTTGGCTGAGCAGGGCATCGCGGTTGTGTAAGACGGGCTGGCTCCGCTGCGGCTCAGGCTCACTGGAGGTGGTTTTGCAAACAGCTAGTGGACACTGAACACCATGTTTCTTCCAGATTGCCAAGAAGTTTGTTTGTAGTTTTGTTTCTTTGTTTTTAACCTCTCACCTCTGTTCGTCGGTGGTCGGGTGTGGAGGCTGATCTATGGAGCAGCCAAAATATACCTGTTTGGCTTACAGGATTGAGTTCTTCTATTGTCAACTTCTTTACCATTATTTTTTTATGTTATAAAGTGTAAAAGGGAAGAAAAAAGGCACAAAGACAAAGCATAGTTTAGCCATCACAGTGCTGCCTGCATTAGAAATGTACAAATAAGATAAGCACCTACATAACTCCTACTAGGGGATGCAATTAATTTGACTAGACAGCCTCATAATACCACAGCTGAAGCAGAAGTGCAGCACAAAGGCAGTAAAAAGATTAAAGCTACTAAGCAGTTAGCATTTAGATTTCTTGAACACTATTTTTCTGTAACATGATTCTGCTCTGAAAATGTAATCTCAGTGCCTTCTGCATCATGGGCTCAGTTTACATGTAAAAGATGTTGCTGCCGAATTACAGTCCTGCAAAGCCAACTGAGATCTTCAACTAACAAATAATTATGTAAGTACAGTGCACTGAAATTGATTGAAAGTCTAATTTCTCCCATACACAGCATTATACCTTCCAGTCTTCACTGAAATCACACAAAAAAGGTACAACTCTTCATAATCGAGTTTAAACATGCTATGCATAGTATATTTAAATTAGTTACATAGCTCAAGAAATGAAGCAAACCTCAACAAACATGAATTGGTCTGAGCAGAAAATGGTGCAGGCAGGCAAAAAAAGCTTATTTATTGAGATCATGTACTACTTTGGCCCTGACTCCTGGTAACACATTACAGAGGTTCTCCCCTAATCATGCTTGTGAATCCATCAAATTAGGAAGGTACTGTAGTAAGCAGTTGCCTAGAAAAGTTTTAGTGTATTCTGGAAAACTAGGGAGGACCATTCTTACTCTACACGAAAAGAGTACGTGCTTTAAAATAGCTTGGGGTAATAAACTGAGTTACATTGACTCAATTTTACACAAACTTACAGTTTTTCAGCTATCACAATTCACAAAATCACAGAATGGTTTGAGTTGGAAGGGACCTTAAAGTTCATCCAGTTCCAACCCCCCTGCCACAGGCAAGGACACCCTCCACTAGACCAGGTTACTCCAAGCCCCATCCAACCTGGCCTTGAACACTGCCAGGGATGGGGCAGCCGCAACTGGGAAACCCAGTTTCCCGGAACTGGGAAACCTGTTCCAGTGCCTCACCACCCTAATAATAAAGAACTTCTTCCTTATATCTTATCTAAATCTACCATCATACATAAGGTGTGATTGAACCCCCTTTGCCCCTTAAGTCCAGTTGCTCTGTATCAAAGTAGAAGGTCTGTAGACAAGGATTACAATAAGATAGCAGATCTGATGAGGCAGCACTGTTACATGACAGAAGGTGAGGGGGTGATGATGATACAGTAGAAAACTCAATGACAAAGGAGCTAGGTGAAGGCAAGTAAGGACATAGACTTCAGCTTAATGTAGCAGGGCAAGGAAAGTCAGTTGGATGCTTAATAGGGGTGAAGTAACCAGGAGCACAAGGAAGTATAGTGACCATCAGGGAACAAGAGTGTCAAGACCTTTCTTGAGGTACATTTTAAGGGTTTTGTTTTCCATGGAATCTTCATAGTTCCACCCAGAACCATAATAATGTATCTAATCTTTACAGGATTTTACTACTGACAGTTATATTTTTTGTGATTGGAAGACACAACCAGCTGGAACTGAGAAGAGCTGAGAAGTATGTTAAAGCAGACAAGGCCTAGTGTGATGAAAAAGGTGAAATGTCTGGAGAAGGGTTTGAAGCTTTGCTATTCATGCTATTCATGCTTCCTTACAGACAGTTGCACTACTTTCTATAACGATGATTTCTTTGAAAGTGTGGAAAATAAATTACCAGAATAGCATTTCTGTATGCTTTTACAAAAAAAAGACTTACCTTCTCCCACAGACTTTGCTCTTAAAATCTCAAGTGGAGTTAATCAGCTTGGAAACTCCCAGGCAAACAGTGCAACCACATGAAGCAGCTGCTCGATGAACACAGCCTTTATTGGAGTGAACACGGTGTTTTTACTCTCCATACAGACAGTGTGCTGCAGCGTGTATTTTGCTGTGTTGTAGAAACTCAAAGGAACTTCCTCACAAATGCCCTCAATTTTTAGGACTTGCATGCCGTAAAAGTCCCTCCAAAAGATGGACACCCATTTTCTGAAATGTTAGTTGTTCCTCAGTTTGGAAGCAGCCATCCAGAGCTTCACACTTCCGCTGCTCCTGCTTCTGTTCCTGCTGCTGATGCTGCTGCTCCACGGGCAGCGGGCGCGCCGCCGTCGGGGCGGGAGCTGTCCGTGGTCGCGTTTCGGCTGCGGTAGCTCCCCGCCGCGGCCGCTGGGCTCGTCAGGCAGCGAGCGGGCTTTGCCATCCTCATGGCAGGGAGTCCCGCAGGCATTGCCCTTCACAGTGATCAGCGGACTGTGGCCTTTTAGTGCCCCCTTTTTGGTTATAAATCTCCTTCTGAATACACTTCTACTCATCAGATTCTTCATTTTATTACTGACACATATCCCAGATAAAGATATATTTTTTTTTTTTTTGTTGATGTAAGATACTCTTAAGCTGTGGAAAATTTGTTAGAAATTCACTTATTTTACAAAATAGTGTTGAATTTTTTCTGAGTGTTTTATCAGCCTTCTTAGATGACTGCTATACTTTTGGTAGATTTCCAGCTTTCCCATCCATCTGTTAGGTTGAAAATAACATGAATTGAATATTCAGTTTGTTCTTTATGTTGTAGATTTTCAAAGACTGAATCTTATTTAAGCAGATAAATGCAATTGCTGTCTTGCTAATTTGCAGCATTATTCCCCTCTAGACATCCTCCCTGGCTTGTATATTACTGCCAAAGTATTGAGATCGACTCGTCTCTTGTACTCCTTTGCCTTCTAAAGCAGTGCTTGAATTTTAGATATCTTGCTGGAAATACTTTTCACGTATTATTGTTAGCCCTGTATTTACCATCAGGCTCAGTAGTAGCTTAGTTCACATTTGAGTCTTACATGTCTGAGTGGACACTGAAGACCTAAGTCACTAGCAAAGTAACATTTGAGCATATTGTTACTGATTCATTTAATGTCTAACAGTCTGGCTGTCTAAACTTTTCTCGTCATGAATCAGCAGCAACCTCAAAACATTTAATCATTTACACTGGCATTTGTTGTTGATGGGTCTTCATATTAAAAGGTTTGGCATTTCCTTATTCAGTGCATCCTTGTTCAATGTCAATCATCAAGCAGAATATTTTACCTTATTTCATTAGTGCTTTATCTATGCTTGCTGCGCCTGGATATAAAGCTGTGTAAGTATTAATTACTTTTGTTGACATAACACATTGCTTCAAGGTACAACAAAATAAATCAGGGTAGTGACTAACACTTCCATGAAATGTGTGGTTTATATCATCCTCTGACAATTGTTTTTAGATTATTCCAAAGCAGAGAAGTTTGAGTAGCAACTGCTTAGTAGAAAAATTATGCAGAAAAAAAATTGAAGAAAGAGAAAAGCTCTCAACTGTGCAGCAGTTTCTACCTAGTGAAGGAAATGATTGGACAGCTCCTGCTCCTCACAGGGCTCCCCACTTTCTGCTTGCACATAGTTCTTTCTTTCTGCCAGCTGCAGAGCTCTGGTGTGACCATTCCTGCTGTCTTCAGTCTGCTAACTCTCCCTCTCACCTTTCCACTTAACTCTCTCTCTTCGTGTGATCACTAGATGAAATCTGCTAGAAGTGGTATTAGAAGAATAATGAAGCCCCTTAAGTCATCTTCTCTTTGTGCACCTATAGGAAAGCATAGCTGGTCTTGTTTCAAAATATGTATTTCAGAGGGCAAACAAATGTGGACTTGTGATGTTTCTAGTAAGAACACACAAAGCAATTCCATTACATCTTTCTGATCCAAAGTGCACTGAGAGTTTCTTTTGTTACTATTCTCTTAAGAGGCCTCATTAATTTAAAATCAATATTAGACACGCAGTGGTTGAAATGGTAATGTTCTGAGCGCCCATATGGCAGACTTCCACATACTGTCTTATTTTAAGCACAGTATATATATATATTTCTTCTTATAACTCCCTGCAGGAACAGTAAAGAGGAAAGCCTTACAGCAGAAATTAATTCTAAGGTCCACAGTTCTGCTAGTGGGTAAGAAACCCACTTCACTTAAGGCATCATTTTTTTATTCTCACAGGGACCTGATAGAGAATGGACTCCTCTGTAACAGGAAAAGAGAGGGAAAGCAAGCACGTACAGCAGCTCCTTGTGTTTGGTTCTATTTCTGCACATGTTAAATTACCCATGTGATGAACAAAGAATTGTTTAGATTGAGCATCATATAAGCACGTTAGCTCAATAACTGCTCTGCTGCTAGCTGACAGTCTGAACTGGCCATGAATAAAGTCAATGCTGTCATTTGACAACTTTTTCAAATCAATGCAAATACAAACATATTTGCTAGAAGAGAATGATTCGTTTGCTGCATGGTGATTAACACCAAGACCTTAAAGATACAGAGAGGTCTGATGTGGGTTTCTGAAGAGCACAAATGCCTTGTGGGTTGTCTAATGAAGCACTAATGTGAATTGAAGATTCTGGCAGTAGTACTTCAAGGTCATTTAAAAACAAGACAAAACAAAGCCACAAACAAACAAAACCCCCACCTACTATTGGGATTTCTGAAGATGTACTTTTAACTAACCTGGTTTTACATGAGTGTATTATTTTATCTCACCTCTTCCTCTTACTGCACTTATTTGCTGTAAGCTTTTAAATTACCTTGCGAATTCACAAGGTGAGATCTATGAGTGAGTTTGCATCACATCAGGCCTAAAAGGGATACACCTAGAACTGGAAAACAGCATTTTTATGGAGAGCAAAACAGAAATGGAAAAAAGAAAAGTGATAAATGTGAATACTGATATCTTTAAAACTGATAGAAAATGGATAAGTGTCTTAACTTCTGACTCAAGTTTCAGTTCACTAACCTCTGTGTTCTGAAGGATGGATTGTAAACAAGCATCAAAGGACATGGTGGCACTGCTCCTATTTAGTGGTAATGGGGTCTTGTTAGTGAAGACACCAAGATGATCATAATGTGCAAGAGAGAATCTGGAGAAGAAAAGGGTTTACTGTACCACACTGTCTCTGTTCAGAATCTACTGGTTCAGGTCACCTCTCACAAAGTGTCATTTCTTGACAAATTTTACCTTTTTCTGTCACTATTCTAAATGCTACAAGGACAATTAGTAAAGGTTTCCATGGCAATACATCAACAATTTCTCATAGATGAAGATTTTAGCATCTGTAGACAAAGACCTCATTCTTCCTTTCTGTTTTAAAGTATTTTTAAGGCTAACCAAGGAGGATCCTGTAGGAGTATGTTCTGTTACAGTAACAATGCCACTGTGGGGATATTTAGAGAGGTCCAAATTAAAAGTAGTCTATTAATATCTTAAACATCCATGTTAAAAACGTTCAGATGAGATCAGGGTGTATGCAAATCACTGGGTTTTCTGCTGTAGGGAAGGAAATGTCTTATTTTCTTTTTTATTCAACCAAAGCTGCAACGAGAATAAAGCCAAGGAAGGACTCCCCTGCCCTTGTAGAGCACCCGATTCTCACTGTACCCCAATGCCTGCTGGAACCAAATAACACCTATGTCAAGGCAACTTAATAAGGGGGCAAAAGCGTAACAGCAAATTATCTTAGGGTCAGGGAGACTGTGAAACTCTAAATGTAGTCAGCTCAGTTGTTTCAGAAAAACATTAACTGTTTAAGTTCTGGGAGAGGAAGGTTGGCACCAGAATAACAAGTAAAGCTAGTACCTCATGGGTAGTGGATTCCTTTCTGGGCTGAGATCAGAGGTCTACCGGGAAAAAGATCTGGGATGTGGATAAAAAACCACAAACAAACAAAACCCACCACCAAAAAAAGCCCCACAGAAAAACAGACCTCCAAAATAGAGTTAAAGTTTGGATCTTCAAAAAGGATTAATAATATGGTCCATGGCACACTTATGGATGGACTGAACTACTTTAAAAACCATGAGTCAGCCGTTTCATTTATTTAATTTCAGGCAGCCAACATGCTGTGAGATAATGTGCAGATACACTTAGTTCTCACTTTTGAGGTGCACTTGGATGGTCCACAGGAGCTCTGGGAAATGAACACTGCAGAAACAAACAAAGGAAAACAGCACCAAAATACTTAACAGAGCTCAGAAAGAAAAAGCCAGCTCATTCCTCTTTCACAGGAAAGCCACTTGACAAGAGCATCCCTTTGTGAAGGGAGAAAAGGAGGAACTGCTGGCACTTATGACGAAGTGAAATTCTGCCTAACTTATAGCTATGCCCTCATTAGTGTTTTCCCCGGTGAGCAACTGAATGAAGAGAAGCAAAGGAAGAGGGGAAGGGGTGGATGGGACACGACGCAGGCATAATAAGCCATCCCAAAGTCAGTGTTTAAACTGAAGTTTCAGTCCTGTTCATAATTTTTTTGATTATTGATGTCTAAAGGTATAAAGCTAGTTTACCAACTTACCTTTCTAACCATCTTATCAACTTAGCTTTCTTTTCTCATTTCTTATAAATAAGATAGAACTTTTTGCCACTACTGTCTATCATAAATAGCCCTCTTAGACCATCCTGCCAGTATTCAGATATAATCTGAAGGGAAACATAAATTCTATCTGAACTCATTGTATGATGTGCTTTCCAGAACTGCTGCATTTTTACAACTCATCAGGCTCAGTAGAGTTATTCTTTCCCCAATGTCATGGGTGTGTTGTACTTTCACATAAGACCAGTTCATGCTGGCTCCTTATAGACCAGTGTTTTTTGCTCAGGGAAGCTGAAACACAGCACTGTAAGGTATCTCACAAGTAGCAACGTAGAAGAGACTGGTGTTCCTAAAACACTTATTTTGTATATTTTGTATATTAAACACAGATGAACTATGACACACTTTTTTTTTTTTTTTTTTCTAAATAGTATTTTTCCTTTCTCTGGGATAGAAAGACTTTTCATTAAGGTTGCAAAACCGGTGAAACCACTTCTTCTTATAGGAACTGCTGCAGTGCCTAGACTTCTGTGTAATCACAAGCACCAACCTGAAGCCTTACACCAAAAAACTGGTATCTTAGATTTGGTTGCAAGGGCTGTTTGGCTTCTCAGACCAGTTTATTCCCTTGCTCAGAGCTGAGTTTTTAGAATTAAGCCTTTCTATGTATGCGTATATTTATATTCCTTAAAAATAAAAAAGGTGCGTAAACACCCCTAAAATAAATGAAACATATATACACATGTATGTTTTTATTTTTCATGAAAAGCAACTATATTCAATCTTCTTCCCAAAGTAGTTTACACAGTTCACAGGTACACCTCTATGATGAGAGGGAGTTAATACTTCAACTTTCTAGAAATAGAAATGAATGGGTGTTGTATGACAATTACCATGGAGCAGAAAATTAGGTCTCTGCAAGCATGTTCCAGCAAAACCGTGTATGTACTGTCCAGCATCCTCCCCTGTGGGTACTGGAAAATTTCCCTTGAACCTAGGTCTGCAAAACTGTATCACCACTAGCTCAGCTTACAGGAGGAGATACCAGTGGTTCTCTGGAGGTGATATCAAATGGAAGCAGTCAAGGGCAGTAGCATGAGACTGGGCACCAAGGGACTTCAGTAATATTACTAGGACTGCCACCATCCTTCCCTATATTCTTACACAGGCTTTTAATTCCATTTACTTCTCGTTTTCCTGGAGAAAGGGAAACAATTTAAAAGCAACATACAGACCCCAATGAATACTACCAATTTAGTAAATCTATGTGCAACTTCAGTGTGGTGCTAAAATCCATTCAGAAGACAAATCAGTGGATTTAAAGAACAACTGAATGCACTGCACTATCTGCACAGCAAAGACCACTGGAACAACTTGAATTTTCTGAAGTTCAGACCTACTAAGTTAGTTCTGGTACCTAGCATCTTGCTGCACAGTAATTCAACAAAGCCCTGTAAACAGTCTTATAAACACTTTAAAACAAAAGACACATGAATAGTCACAGAACATCTGAACAGGGTGGAAACAAAAGAAAGTGCATAATAATTTCAGCATGCAATTCTCAAATTAGATCTGCATGACATGCTGCTGTGGTTTTTTGCACAGTAATAAACAAAGGTTAGTACTGACAGCAGATGCTTCCCATATATACTCAAAATAGTATTATAATACACTGCTGCTGCGTTTCCAAATGATTGAGGGTAATACTAAGAAGGCTGCTGGAGAGAAAAGCGAAAAAGACTGAAAGAATAATATTCTTTCTGCGCTATATCATTTATAGTTGTGACCAAGGATACAATTAGGTAGTTTCCACCATACAATTCGTTCAACTGATGTTTATTCTAAATAAATAATACTTCAGTGTCTGTGTGTCTTTTCTTCTCAAGTGTGGGCTAAACAGAGGAGTAGTGAAAAAAATAGCTACCACATTGACTGCAACAGGCTTGAATTTCACCCAAGTGATCTTAACTGTGTGCATCTCTGTTTGCAAAGCACTGCTGAAATTACAGTTCTTTCACTTAATATTACAAGCAGAAATGTAGATAGTGGGTTAAATTTCAATCCCACTGAAGTTAGCAGCAAGCCTTCTGCTAACTTCACTTACATGTATAAAACACAAACATATGGCTGAACTAGGAACAGAAGAGAACAAGGAGGAACAGAGGAAACACTCGCTGGCAGGAAGCAGGGCAGGGTGGGCAGTACCCAACCTCATCCATAGAGATTTCCACTGTAATTTCATGGGAGATTGGAAGAGCTGCTCCTTCTTCCACCAAAACAATGGTTCATACTTAACAGAGCTAGTAATTATTGGCTGCCAACATGGCAAGAGAGTTAGGAGCTGAAGGACACCCAGGCAGGTACTGAAGGCTGTGGGTGACCATGAGAAGATGAGGTGGAGAGAAACAGGGGGCTCCTGCCTGGAACAGGACAAATTCAGAAGGACAAAGCACAGTTGATTTCCATGTTGCTGTATGTGCGAACTGCAGCAATAGCATTATCCATAAACCTGCCCATAGCACTGGTACTTATGAGAAGAGCATAAGTACCTTATGCAGGCTTGTAAGACATGTCTTGCACATAAATATGCTAGAAGAAGTCCAGTTAGAGAACTGAGTAGATATGGGTTTTATATATTGTTATTTTTAGACTATGTAAGAAAGAGAGCTCCTGAGGAATCTGTTATTTTAAGCAAATGGTAGATTACTTCTTTCTTTTACATGCATAGAGCTGTGTCATGACTGAAAAATAAGCACATGGTTGAGAGATTTCCTGGACTCCTGCATGATGGTTAATTTTTCAACAGTTCTTTTAATGGCTTTGAGAGTACAACACAGCAGAATCCACCAAGAGTCAACTCTCATCACCAGTTCTTCATCATGCTGTTGAAAATCCCATCTGTCTTCTACCATTTTAATTTTTAGCTATGTTCTTCCCTCATCCCTGTCTGGTCAACTCTTGAATGAATTGTGGATTTTGAATCTGACGTTTGAAGCAGCCTACAAAAGCATGGGGTTTTTAACCACGCTTGGATAACTCTCCGTCTGACTAACCTGCTAAATTCCTTGTCTCAACAGGCATACAGAAATGACCCATTTTCAGTGGTGTGCTGTCTGTATACTTATGGACTGCATAAGTCTGACAGGCCACAAACAATCCCCAAACTGCTTCTTGATAACCCCTGATTTTTTTTATTGTGCTGGAATGAAGTTTTATTTTTCCTCTCCCAGAGCAATGGAAAGAAAAGAAGGTAATTGAAATAAATTGGAAAGCTTGATGTCTTCAGATTTAAAATCCAAAACCAGCTCAGTTACATGTGGTGAATCATTCTTGGTTTATAATGGGCTATGGAAGACAATAAAGTCCTCATACTGTTCCCAGTGGCCAGCTATTCATATCCCAGACCCACCAGTGTATCTGAATTACTAGCATGCTTTTTGGCAATTGGAAAAGAAAGACTCCAGGCTGAATGGGTGCCAAGATAGATGTATGAAGTGGGCCAATTCTCCACAAAACAGTCAGATCCAACCTTGCTGAGTGGACCAGACATTCAACAGCACACTTTTGAGGAGCAGCAAGGGGGTAAGGGAGACACTCCCCTTGCCTTAGGCATAGCCTCATGTTGCTTTCTGAGGCAGGGCAGCTTCCCATAGGAAGTTTGGTCATTATTGCTGCAGCCTTGGTCCATGTGTGTTCATATTGATTTGCTTGCCTGGGGGGTTTGGAGTTTATTTTTGACTCCTGTTAACTCAGCATAGCTAAGCAGACCAGACGAAGGGAAATGAGTTCTGTTATTCTCTTGTACTATTATCAGAATTCATTGTATGTGTGCAGAGCTACTGAAGACAATCTGATTGCCAAGTGTTTCCAGTGGCAGAACAGGCCTACTGGTGACAACGTGCTGGAAAAACAAGAAAAAGAATCTAAAATGGCATTCAGCTTTTAAGCAAGTTGATAGAGCCAAGTATTGGCAAGTTAATACATTAGGGCTGAGAAGGGAGATAGCTCGCCTTTCCACTTGTAAATTTGATATGTTTTGTCTGGAACAAATCAGAACAATATAATATGGCTCAGTATTGTAATTTTTCTAGCATCTTTTTTTGGAAAATAGATTTGTAATTTAAGGTGCCAGAGACAGGCTTCATCTCAAGCACTAGGAGCCTCTGATTTTTAAAGGAACTAGTTGAAGATGCTGAATACACCTACTTCACCAACACCAAAATCTTAGAAGTACAAAGTCTTATTGATCTGCTTAGCTTTTGAAGATTTATTTGTTAATCTCATTATGCAGACCTGTGAGAACATGGTGGGAGAAGAGTTAGATGGGGAGGAAGCTTTTAGCTGTGTGGTAAATATAAACAAGAAGATAAGCATCTCAATGGGTCCTACTGAGTGGGAGGGACACTGCACCAATCCTCACTAAAGGAGCAGTCTGTGGTTGTTGTGAATGGAAGCTTTGTGTTCAAAGAAAAACTGACTTTGAAAGCCACTAGTTAGACACAAATTGTTCTAGTAAACTGAGTTGTTTTGTCCTTTTTGTTCTGAGGGAAATGCATCCACAGTGACTGTTTTTCATAAACCTGTTTCTCAGTTAAAATAGCGTGATCCCACAAGCATTGTGATTTCATCATCTTCCCTGCTACAATACACTGCTGGATACTGCATCCTTCAGTCTGCCAGCAGCTCAGTGGGTTGGACATATGACCCAAAGGAGAAATTTAACCGAGTTAATAAAGACAGTGACTGGGAAGATCTGGCAATAATTTACCTGGCAAGAATGAATTCAGGAAAATACAAGCTACATCATCAAGGTCTCCTGACACTGTTTTTCCAATAGGAAGATACCAGAAGGATATCAGCTGGAAGGCAAACAAAATGCAAGTTAAAACTTCAGAACTTTTAAATTTATTCCAAATGAGTTCTTCCTTCACTGACGACGTCTTCTGGGTTTAACAAATTTAATAATGAAGAAGGAAGGTCATTCTTGTTAATGGATTTTAGAAAACAACACACTCAGAAGCAGAAAGGCAAGGGTCATTATTACAATAACAAGCATCAGAGAATATTTTGCAGCAAAGGAAATTTACTAGTGAGAGTTAAGCTGAATAGAAAAGCCATAAAACCAAAATTCAAGTCACTTTCTGTTGTTTAATGGGAATATAATTGAAGAGATATCCCAGCGATATGTTACACATCTTCCTTCAAAGATGTGCTTTGAGAGTCTAGGAAATACTGAGAGTCTAGGAGAAAATACTTTATCATAGAATCATAGAATGTTTTGGATTGGAAAGGGCTTTAAACCTCATCCACTCCTCCAGTTCCAACACCCTGCCATGGGCAGGGACACCTTCCACTAGAGCTCCAAGCCCTGTCCAACCTGGCCTTGAATACTGCCAGGGATGGAGTAGCCACAGCTTCATCTGGACAACCTATGCCAGTGCCTTACCACCCTCTTAAGGAAGAATTATTTCCTAATATCTAACCCAAATCTCTCCCATGCCATCTTAAAGCCATTCCTCCTTGCCCTGTCATTACATGCTGTTGTAAGAAGTCCCTCTCCAGATTTCTTGTAGCCCCTTTTATGCACTGAAAGCTGCTCTAAAATCTCCCAAAAGCCTTCTCTTCACCAGGCTGACCAAGCCCAGCTCTCTCAACCCGACTTCATAGCAGAGGTGCTCCAGCCTTTTGATCATCTTCATGGCCTCCTCTGCACTCGCTCAAGCATGTTCACATCCCTCTTGTGTCGTGGGCCCCAGAGCTGAACACAGTGCAGGTGGGGGTCTCACCAGAGTGGAGTAGAGAGGGAGAATTGTGTCCCTCGACCTGCTGGTCATGCTTCTTTTGATGCAGTTGCCTGTTAAATGTATTAGGGATGCTTTTTACTGGTTTACTCTTTCTTTTGAGGGGATTTTTGAGGTTTCTTTCTTTTGCTTTAAAAGATTTGTAAAGTTTGGGGTTTGGTTGGGACTTTTTCTATGGGAAAAGAATGATAGCTGTACATGATTGCCTTACCTGCACTGATTTAAGCATCGGGCAGCTAAAGCTGGGCTCACTTTCCAACCCTGCTGAACAGTGCAGCTTGCTGGTAGTCAGGGCTACTAAATTCTGTTCCTGTTTGTAGCAAACATAGGAAAGAGATGAAACTTTCCTTGATATCTTCATGCCATCACTACAACAGATAAACTGGTACAGTGCCATTGCATCAATACTGTGGGTAGTCACGTGCTTACCCTTGAAACACAGAGCAGTCTGGTCTATAGAGTGTGGACATACAGCTTCCAGCAGAGAAATGCATAAGAAAGAGCCTCATTAGCTGCAAAGAGATATTTCTAAAAGAAAGTGCCTCTTAAACTTAGCAAAAGTTTCAGAATATGGATTTTTGCTGCTTCCCTCATTAATTCCAAGGTAGGTTTGGCAGCCTGTTCTAAACAATATACACCATAATAAATGAGACCTCTCACATGCTTAAATTCCATGTGGCTGTTGAATTGGACACTAGTTACCACCAAGGGCTCTCCAGTTATTTGCAGGAGCTGGCATCAAAATTGGATTAGAGTTAGGCTGTGTTCTTCATTTCCATTTGAATATATAAAGGATGTATAAGCTGCCTAAGGGATTCTTGCAATGGGCTTTATATTCTACAGAATAATACAAATAGGATTTGTTTCTGTTTTCTTCAGCTAGGACTGAATTTGCAAATGAGGAGAAACACAATGGTAATTGCTGACAATGTTTTGAATTCGGTTACACAATTTTAGATATGCCCAGCAATATATTTATTTATGATTTACACATCAAAGCAGATAAAAGGAAAACACATGAATGAATTCAGCAATCAAAGGAATGGCAAGAAAATATTTCAATGCATGCTTTTATCCTTTGCAAATTTTACAAAATTAATCTGTCATAAGCTTCAAGCTATCAAATATTTTAAAATGTTTTTGTTTTGTTTTGTTTTGTTTTTTTTATATTGTTTTATCCTTCCTGCTTCTGAAGCAAGAAATCTTTGTGACACTCTGCAGTGAGTCTGTGCCTAGGGACACAAAGAATGGCTTGGAAATCATCCAAGAAAGGACCTCCTTCCCCAAGAGATGGGTCAGTATTAATTATAAATTGCAATTGTCATATAATGGCTTAGGACGGGCTATGATAATTCCTGTGTGTGTCATGCTACTTTTGTGTTATTCCTACATCTTGTCTGAACAGGACAGATTGAAGCAATCATGTGCCCAAATTTGTTAAACAGTAAACTTTTATTCTGATGTATTATTTTTCTGCATTTACCATTATGCATTTTTAAATCCTATCTGATTCCCCAGAAGCATGATTCATTTGACAGATCAAATAACTACTAAATGTAAGATTTCACCAGACCTTGTAATTTTGTTTGTGGGACTTGGCAGGGAAGTTTCATGCACTGAATTTGGAATGTATCAGTTATTCCATTTTAATACTTAAGTCCTAATATGACAGAGGAGAAATAAAAAGTTGTGAGGAAAAAGTGCAAATCAATGCTTGCATTGGCCAAGAAAGACCATGGTGGGTTTCTCAGAGAGACCAAGGGGATTATAGCCTTCTTCATACTGCCCCACACAATAATCCATCTTCGATTGCTCACAGAGACCCGGCCTTCTCAGCCTCCCCATCTGCTGAACTGTGGCCAGCCTTAACCGAACTCTCATAGGCAGCAGCTGGGGGCTCCTTACATGCATTCCACTGCCCTAGGGGACAAGTCATGTGCACTAAGGTATGCACATGAGTAGATAATGAATATCACTGTTGCTTTTCTTTAATAGAAAAGCAAAATTCATCCGGGTTTTGTTTGTTTGGGTTTTTCCCTCCCTTTCTTAAAAAGAGATAGTAGGTCCTATACTGAAATTATGGGAGCTGATGTGTGAGCTAAATCTGTAGTAGGTCCTGTACTGTTATCATCCCTATTCATGGGAGCTTTGCCTAAATAAATTTTAAATACTGGCAAGTCCTTCAGTTTTACAGAAGGATAGCAAAATACATAGTTCACTGGGGAAAAAGTAAACCAAACTTTTCTCAGTATGATGATGAGATCATCTCTGTCCAAGGGGAGTTAAAATTATTCTTTATTTAAACAGAAGCAGGATCAGGTCCTTTTACCAGGGTCTGATTCACAGTCTAGAAAAAGTAGGAATCTTATGAATATTTTAATATTTCAGCTTATCTATGTACTTATGCATACAGGGAGATGTCTCAGTGTAGAGGGAACTGCATTGCCTAAATTAAAAATAGATGGATCATTTATAAATGAAAAAGTAAATATAAAGCAATCAAATTATTACATAAGAAAGTCCTCCAAGGAATATTTGAGCATCGTGGAACATCTTTCAAACAACTTGACTTGGCAAAAGCATGAGAACTGAAGAAAGGAGAGAGTGAGATCATACAGCACATGCAGCAAAACAGGAGGATCAGGCCCAGTCAGCATGAGTTCATGAAGGGCAGGTCCTTCTTGACCAACCTGATCTCCTTTGATGACAAGGTGATCTACCCTGTTGATGAGGGAAAGGCTGTGGATATTTTGTATTTGGACTTAAGTAAAGCATTTGACAATGTCTCCCACAGCATTCTCCTGGGGAAGCTGAGTGCTCATGGCCTGGATAGGTGTATTCTTTGCTGAGTTGGAAACTGGCTGAATGGCCAAGCCCAAGGAGTGGTGGTGAGTGGTGTCACATCCAGTTGGAGACTAGTGGTGTGCCTCACTGCTTGATGTTAGGGACAGTGTTGTTTAACATCTTCATTGATGATCTGGATGAGGGAATTGAGTACACCATCAGTAAGTTTGCAGATGACACCAAGTTGGGTGGGAGTTGATCTGCTGGAGGGTAGGAAGGTTCCGCAGAGGGATTTGGACAGGCTGAATAAATGGGCTGTGGCCAATGGGTTGAGGTTCAGCAAGGCAAAGTGCTGGGTCCTGCACTTGGGCCACAAAAACCCCATGCAATGATCCAGGCTGGGGGAAGACTGGCTGGAAAGTGGTCAGTGGAAAACAACCTGAGGGTGCTGATTGACAGCTGCTGAACATGAGCCAGCTTGTGCCAGGCAGCCAGCCACTCCATTGGAGTTGGTAGAAGTTATTCCATAGGACTATCTTAAACAATGTGTTCAACAACATGTACAGCTGCATGTTTAATGCTGAGCATGAACAGCAGCTGCTGAGAATTTTTGAGAGCTAGCAGTGGTTCAATGCTCCACAAAGTCTGGCTTTTTGTGCTTAGCAAAGAAGGGAGTCCTATCTGGGTTATTTCTTCATATGTGACGTGGTCTTTCTGAGTGTGCTTCAAACTCCTTCCAGCATAACGCTCTTTTGAGCATATGAAACAACCTAAGTGATTCTAAGTGATCCTAAATGATTTTAAATAATTCTATGAGACAAACCTCTTTTTTTTATTCCTACTGGCCAATGTATTCACTACAACCAACTACAAGGATGAAATTCTGAGTTATAATGATAAAACTAAAGAAAAGCTTAAGCTAGGTATAATGCTATTAGAAGGATCTTTTTAAGAACTGGCACAAAGTGGGTATATTTTACAGGTTGTAATGGGAACTGTTAGGATCCAGTAGGTTTAGCAAAGGAGGACAGTGTCACTATGCATTGTTTAAATCAGCAGCTTCAGAAGCTGTTATAGTCTTAGTCATTCTGAAAAGGACGCCTTTTTTTTCACTGTTGAAGGCTCAATCCTATCAGGTGCCAAAAATTTCCTCTTTAATTACCCAGAGTATTGTTTCTGGCTCCCACCTTCACAAATTTTAATTAAAAATGGGAAAAGAAATAAATGTAGCTTGCAATTACACACCCTTCAATCATATGAAATTTCACTAGAAGAGCAGTAAAGACAGCAGTATTTCTATATCCATCACAGTCCTTCAGGAATACCATGCATTTATTCAATTATGGGCTATCATGTAACACAATCTGGAGTTGTAACTACTGGGTGGCAAATGTTAATACATCCTTATCAGGCCGTATTTCCAGATGGTAAATTAAAGGCTCAATTCAGCAGATCTCACTGATATAAGTAATTCTTAATTTTGCATGCCTTCTCATTGATTTCATCCAAATACTTATTGAAATCCCTATTTATATAAATCTTTCCATTGCCCTTAGTAGCACTAACTGCGAGAGTAAGAGTTTCCAACATCAGTCTTTAAATGATTTGTGGTTTGGGTTTGGTTTTTTTTTCATGAACAGATGTCATAAATTGCACTGAGTAAATTAGCAGTTACAGTGTTTTTAAAGGATATGTGTTAAATGATTTTTTGTTGGCACCAGGATTACTCCTTATTGTTCTTCTTGATTTTGGATTGGCTTTTTTGGGGGGTAGGTGGGAAATAGAGCCTATGGACTACCTTGTCTTCCTACTCTACAGAGTTTTAGATGTATGTGTATGAGAAAAAAAAAACCAAACAAAACTGAACATATGTGCAGAATAAACAAGAGTATATAGAGATACCATGGGCAATATATAATAGATGCAGAAACAATAAGACTATCTAACTCAATCAAGATGGCAAATCCAATGCAAACACCAGTAGTGGGGCTGTTCTCACCTAACTTTAGCTGTATAAAAGTAAGACATTCAGTCTGAGACACCTAGGCTGCTGCTGTAGTCCATGGAGACAGATACATGAAACAGGCCATTCGTCCAGTATATTTTAGAACATGATAAATCACTTTCTGCATGTGATTATGTCCATTGACTGCACAAGGCACCTGGGTAGCTAGTCTACATTTAGTACTTAAATGCTTTTTAGAGGGCTAAATTAGGTAAGAGAATCCAATCCAGCTTCCTTACAAAGGTCAGGGTATATACAAGGGTGGAGATAAGTTTTAAGAAAGGATTTAGTGATGATTAAATTCACTTAGATCATCAGTGCGAGAAACAAGTCACTAAATGTATTTGTTAATGTTGCGTCAGTAGATCAGAGATTAAATATATCAAGTGTATTTTCACACATTATCTCCTTTTCTGTCCATTCTTGCTGTTTAATACATTTTTTTTTTTGCTTTTAAAACTTTTTTAAACTGCTTTACTTCC
>JAOEHX010028779.1:0-29712 GCA_025448015.1 Bolborhynchus lineola | reverse complement strand
GGAAAAATGTATACAGGAGGTAGAAACCAGGTCAGGTTAGTAAGAACAACCATAAAAAATAGTCTAAGTACATAAGTGATGAAATAGAAATGCTTATATGAGATACCTAATGAGGGATATGAGTAATATCTTGTAATTTCTGTAGCTATATCAGTGCTAAGCAGATGATCAGTAGAGTTTTAGTCTGGTTGTTGAACAATCAATAGTATGGACAAATGAGACTGAGAACATCATCGTGTTTGATTTCTTTTCTTATTTCACTCTTCATGGCTGCAAGCTGATGACTAACACATCAGAGACGAAGTCTAAAACAGGTTACTAGAGCAGGTCACAGAAAACACTTGGTTGTTTTCAGATCAGCTATGCCAAAAAGAATGTTCATCATGGAATTCTGTGAGTCAGACATTTGTCAAAAGGAGATTTGCTATTGAGAATCCACAGAAAGGAGGAAGATGCCACAAGATTTGAAAAAAGACAAACTCCTTGTTTAATTTGTGAAGGAAGAAAAAGGGAATCACAGATTTATCTTTACTTCTGCTTTAAAGGGAAAAAAATCTCACTAGAAAAAGAAAAGAAAATAAGAAGGAAATGTAGTATGTTGGTAGTTAATATTAATTTAGCGTGTAGAATGAGATGTGCTGGGATGAAATCGGCAGTAACATCTCTTGGAACTCTTAGTATTCAATACATTTATTAGACACATGGAAGATGGACTCGAGAGCCTGCAAACTTAACAAACACACAACACAAAGCTGGGAATGACTGCAAGAATGGAGAAATAAACTCTTAGAATACAAATGATCTTGACAAAATGGAGGCTTGCCTACAAAAAAGACTGGGTGCAATTCAATCAGAACAACTGCAAATATTTATACTTGGGTAGGAAAGAGGCAGTGCACAAAAATTGTGTGAGAATAACTAGCTAAGCAGCAGCTTTTCAGAAACGGATCTAGGTATTACAGGAAAACACAAGTTGAATGATGTGGCAGCAATGTAAATCTGTCTTGAAGAGGGCAAATCATACAAAGATAACTCTAAGGAAAAATGAATATAATTGAACCTTTTTAGAGATGGGGCATTTCTAACAGTGGTAAAAAATGGATAGCAATGGGAGAGTCTCAACTGAGAACATGTAAACATATTTTATTCTGAAGAAAATGTAAAGTAACAAGGGAAAGTAAGAAAGAAAACAGACCAAAACAGGATAAATGTATACTGGTTGTTTTCCTAAGGGTATGTAACCAATTGCAGTTTCACTCCCATGCTGTATATCAGAGGTTAATATCTGAGTAAAGATAGTTGAATTGGCTTTTTATTATTGAATTATAATCACTTGAGCAATTATAAAAACAGGTGTTGCTGATTGAAATCAATTATTCCTTCACCTGATCACTATACAGCTGATAAGAACTCAAGATTGCTACACAAGTACTCTCTCACTTGTACTGAAGCCTTCTTGAAAGGCATTTATTAAGCCAAGATGCTCTGGAAAGAAACTCCACTGAAGGACAAGGACAAAGATTAAAATCTTCTAAGAAAGAGCGTGCAGGCTGTGGTGTCTGCAGATCTTGATTTGATCATTAAGTAGCCTTGATACTTAGCTGACTGTTGAAAAGAAGTGTTTTCAATGTGTCTGCAGAAATTTTCTCAGGCTTCTAGGCCGATCGTTTAGTCTTAAATCTTTCAGTCTACAAAAGGCTATGTACTCTATGCAAGAGTACAGTGTAGTAGTATGTTTAATGGCTCAGCTAAACAGAAGTTCAAGTAGTAGATAGTATGCATTTGGTTTAGCTTTAGCAATAATACGACTGGGAAAACACCAGAGCAGGGACATCACAAGCAGCAGAAATATTTTCCACAAGCAGTTGGAAAATAAGCTTGTCTGAAAGCCCAGTGGATATAGCAGCTGCTTTAAATGGAATACTGGTACTTTGTATGAAGTAGCAGACAATATCTGAAATACTTAAATGGGATCAATATAATTCTGTATCGGTGATAGTAAAGAAAATGTCTACTCTGAGATGGTTTATCTGTCATGTATTGGATGTTCATTCTGATTTCCCCTTTGCCACAACTCTCCCTAAACATTTTTCTAAACTGGGGTAAAATAAGTGGGACTTCTTGAGAAGATGGCTACACATTAGTGTCTATTAGTGTCCAGTTAATTTTAATGTGGATTCTTAATCATTATTTCTCATTGATCATGCATTGAATACAAAGTTTCATATACGTATGTCTCAACGTCATAAAGGAAGTTATACTTCATGTTCAGCACCTTTCACTCAGCAGGCTGTGTATTCAGAGTCAACTTACCTTTATATACCTCTGTGAAAGTTCAGTTTCCTACTAATGTGGAAATCCAGTGCCTTTGGTTGCATAAAAATGCACAGAAATCAGCAGTGTGATTACTTCTTTTGTGAAGCTGAGATAAATACAGCATTTTGAAGTACTTACATTCTTCAGCCTCTAAAATGTAAGTCTAGTTTTCATTCTGGCAAAATCTTGCATATTTAATGATCTGCTTCTTCCTGTTCGATCCAGTTATTTGGATGGAGCAGCACTTAACTTCAAATGCAAGCTGTCCCAGCTTTATCAAGTACCGAATTCATAACAAGGTGTCTACAAATTTTTGCAGGAAGTGTAATATTGGTGCTTTTACTGCACTGCTACATTCTGCCTTTGCTCACTTCTGTCTGTGTAGTATGACCTAAACGTTTGCTCCAAATAAAGCTGTCACAGAGATAGTGCTAAGTTAGAACTTAACAAGTGGTCTTAACAGTCTGTCTTTCCAGGTGCTTTGCCTTTTGAGTAAGGCAACACTGACAGAAAACTTTCTCAACAGGTTACTGTTAATTCCTCTCCTATGTTGTGAAAAGATGAATGCTTTTGATACAAGCCAAAATATCCACTGCCAGAGGTAAAAGAATAAAACAACTTTTAAAGAAAAGCATTTCCTGTGTTGGGAAGATTTGCTTTTGGAGCCATGTTTCATGAAGAGACCTTCCTAGTGGGCTTCTGAACTTCAGCTAACCCCATCTATGCAAATAGGGTCCCAGGAAGATGTAGGCAACTGGACACAGGTTACAGCAGCCTCCTTTTTTAAGTCCTCAAATCAGCAGTGGAATCATTAGTGATACATATTACTAGATCTATAAAGAATAAACCTACTAAAATCAAAATTGGCCAATCTTGTTGCAAGAAACAAAAAGCTTGCAATGAGCATGAATATGGTAAAAATTCACTAATGCCAGCAAAACAATCGATGCTGTTTCATGAAGACTTTCTACCAAAACCTGCAACAGCAGCACCATCATGCAGAATGAAAGCTCTTTCAGAAAATCCAAGAAAATTCATTTATAGGCTTTGGATTCAGCTTGGAAAATATTTTTGCACAGGCCCCTTTTTTAAGCATCATTAACTTGGAAAAGAATATAGGCAAATCATTCATAGCATGTACAGTTTAGAGCAGTGTCCGTAAGTGGTTAAGCGCCATAACTAAAAACCACAATCAATACCTTAGATATCTCAGGAAGGCTAAGATTTTTTTCCAAAGGCACTGACTTCTACAGATCATTTCTGGAAATGACTGTTGGTGTAAATACTGTGTATGCACACCGGTTTTGGTAATAGAAAATTCGAGCTGTTCTGAATGCATGGATGAAATAGTGTATGGTTCTTGGTGATGCCTTATTTAACATACATTGTCAAATAATGTTTTCAGAGTAAATAACCATTTAATTCCTATGAAGTATTTCCATAACTATTCTTTAATATTTCTGTAACATTTATAAATACTTCATCCAATGAATTGCCTAGTGAAAACAAAACAACATGAACGCCAATCTGAATAACATTTCCACTGAAATATTTTTATTATTCAACAATTTCAATAATATATTATCTGCAGGCTGAAAAAACATGACTGTGATATTTGTGTGGTATTAGGAAAACTTGTGTTAACATTTTAAAAAGGGAGAACATGGCATTTTTAATACTAATTTGGTTAAAAATATGAAAAGCTATATAACAAAAGATGTTTTGAGCCTGCAGAGAAATGCAGCAGTTTCCATGCCTCAGTCTTTGAACCACCAGCTGTCCAAGAGGCCTTGCAAGTGATCTGCTCAAACCAGCTCTGCTGGCTGGCATTTATTGACACAACTTGCAAAACAGTTATCTTTGGTTTAATAACTCACAATTTCAGACAGATTCTATGTCCACCAAGCCTTAACTGAGAAGACGCTAGCATGTAGGGTCCCAGCAGATGTCATATACTACCATGGTTCCACTTTGCTACGGAACTCCAATGCGTCTGACAACTTCCAGTGTGTTACTGACCCTGTATCAGAGTATGTTGCTGTATGGTAGTTCACAAAGAAAAATTGCTTGGGAATTCATGGCTAGAAAATTCAATAGGACTTTTCCAGCTTAAGCTGCTATTTTATTTTGTGATTTTTATATTAAAAAATATATAGTGGTGAAGCATAAGTGAAGCATTCCAAAAGTGCACAAGAGCACCAAGAACAAAAAATCAGATCAGTGTCAAAACTGGATAGTAACATTTCACCAGGTGTTTTCTTTTTTAAAAAAATTGTCTTTTTCAGTTTTTAGTCTTGAGGAAATTAAAGAGGCCTCCTTTATGCATGTGCCTTTTAAACAGCTAGAAGTACATTTCAAATGGTACCTGAATTATTTTTCTAACTAAAGAACTACTGCAAGACAGACATCATCAGCTATCTGTTGTTTTATGAGCTAGTTAATGGAGGAAAGACAACTACTTTTGAACTAGGCATTTCCTCACATACCCCTAAAGTCACAAAACAACATCAAGTGTTCTCATTTGGCATTATATTTATACAGCGTGGAACTCATCCCACAAAAATGCACATATTATGCTTGGTCAGGGATGGTCTGTAGTTTTTTGTATATTCATTGTCTTTGGTGCCAACTGTCCAAAGTTACAGGTTGAATGAAGGCAACCTGGATGAAATGAATTAAAACAAAACAGCAGAAGGGTATTTGAACCCCAGGGCTGGGCCATGGTCACAGAGATATCTCCGTGACACAAGATCTATTTCTGTGAAATTCCACGAAACCACATTAATTTTAAATTCCCTGTACAGGGCTCCTACTCATTACGTCCAACCCATCCCATCTGGGGCTGTCCATCCATCTGGGGCTTCCCAAAGCTTCTGAGCAGTATTTGGCTGAAAAATACTTTGCTCTGAAAAAAAAGGACTTTTATGTCAATAGGCTAAAGATGTCCCCCGAAAGAGTATCTCACACTAAAACTTAGATGTTATTCCAGTGTGAATTTGGTTGTGACTGGAGTAACGAAGGTCTGATCACAATCCAAAACTTCAGAAAAAATTATCACTGAATACCCACAAAATCCAGATCATGTTTCTTGCTCCTTCACTATAGGATGAAGTGTTCCAAGTACTGATAACTGACTGCAACTGATAATCGGTCAATGATATACGTTTTAATATCTAATTTTTCAAACAAGAGACTGACAAGTTGTTCTTATAGCAGTGGAGGCTTTGCGTTAAACTGTTCTGTATCTTCCACTGTTTTCAGCAATGACCTAAAATGATGGCCTAATTCCATCAAATCCATCATTTTCCTTCACCCCCCTCTCCAGAGCAGACCATCTGACCAAACTCATCAAACAGAAATAGCCTTCCAAAAGTTTCAGCTCTGCAACCCTTACGCTAGAATCACCAGCCACAGAAGACTCTTTAGTTCTCTCTGTCACAGTGCACCCACTGTGCAGAAAGGAGTGATTCCCTAAATCAGAGGATTGGAAGGGAAAAAAGGTCAGACTGGATGTCTCAGTGCTTTATCCAGTCAGGTGTCAAAAGCCTCCAATTGACAGAACAACCTCTCTGCACACCTGTTGCAATGCTTGAGTATCTTCACGGTGAAAACATTTGTCCCTGTATTCAGTCTGAGAACTTTTTATTCCAGTTTATGCCCACTGCTTCTTGCCGTTTTGCCAGGCACCACTCTGAGGAGCCTAGATACACCTCTGTAGTAATATCCTTCTTGGTTCTGGAAGACTTCTGTAAGGTGCTCCTGAAGCCCGTTATTCCTCCTAACAAACTTTGGTTCACTTAACCTCACAAGGCAAGCACTCCACCCCCAGCTACCTTGGTGGTCCACTGCTGAACTTACTCCAGTTAATCCACGTCTTTCTTGTGCTGGGGTTCCCAAAACTGGATGCACTGGGTAATCACTTCCTGTAGTTTAACAGCTATACTGTTACTTATGCAGCGCAGGATGCTTTTAGCTTTCTTTGCTGCCAGGGCATACTGCTAGCTCATATTCAGCTTGCTGACCACCAGGACCCCCAGGCTGTTTTCAGACACACAGCTTGTCAGTCCCCAGCCTTTTTGTATTATACATGTCAACAAAAATGTCATCCATTGCCTGTGTGGGCCAGGGCCTGATCCTACAGGCACTCATTCAAACTTAACTTGGCTCCTCAATGACAACCCTCTGCAGCCCATGGGTGGCATAAGAGTAACCAGTGCCAGAGGATGGGGTGCTCATCTCCCGGTCTGACACAGCCGTGCCTGTGTCTGATGATGAACCTCATTGATTCAGACCCTGACCCACAGCATGACCCCTAGGCAGTGGTGTGCTGGGAACCCTCGAGGGCTGGTGTCCTCCCACTGCATGGGTGGCCCTGGCAACATGTGCTTCCAGGACAAACATTTTGATGGCTGTGCAGAACAACTTCAGCTGACCAAAGCCTGCTTCAGATGGGAATGTGTGAAGATAGGACTTCTTTTTTTTCTCAGCCATGGGCACCAGTAACAGCCCTTTGTGGCCACACTTGTGCCCTGCCTCATAGTTTCCTCTGACCATTTTTCCATTTTCCACTAAAATGTTCTCTGTAAGTACATAGCAACAGGATGGAGACCAAGACACTGAAGGGGAAAATGAACTAAACAGTTAAGTTTTGATGCCGTTCTCTGCAGCTCCTCTTAATAAAACAGTAGAAAAAGAGCAGGGTTGTTTGGACTGATGAACTGCAGATACAGCAAAATGACATTTTCAGGATACATACATTGTTTTTTCACTATGTTTTATTATCTGGCTGCTTTACTAGAAAGTGAAACTTAGCTATCAGTATCAGAATTAATGATAAAGATGCAATTTGAAACACAAAAAGATTTTTAATTTGATGATCAATAATAGTATTGAATATTCAATTAAGAGATGCCTTGTATGAAAGAATAGCATCTGGAGCTTTTTTTATTTTTCCCAGCAACATTTTAAACTCACCTAGTAGGTCTATATTCTCTAGGATATAAAGTTTTCAGCTCCTTTTCCTCAGGAAAATACTTGAATCACCAACGCTTTTAGTCATAATTTTATAATATATCATGCATATCTTGACAGTAAATAATACAATGACAAAGTTTAAATCCTTTGCAAAGATGCAGTTATATCCAAACTCACCTCTTTCTTTCTGCCAGGGGACCCATACCTCTGTTGTTCTTAGGAAGTGCCAACATCCAGAAGCTTCGCCAAACATGCTGCAATTCTGAACTCGGAGCTAGTTATTAGCTGCAGTCTTTTTCCCTCACAGCTTTATCAACACGGGGAAATACACACCATGATAACTTATGCTTGCTGAGGGCTAATTAAAAGGCACTGATATTTCTAGTGACAGTTAGACTGGTTTATGTTCTCTTTTTCCTGTCAATATATTACTTTTCCAATGGGCAAGAATATGACCATGATAGGTAGCTATCACATTCCACCTTGTTAGAAATCAGTTTGCATCTTACTTGTTTCTCAGCAAAGCATTTTTCAGTGAAAAGCCCATCATTTGCAAAACAGAGAGCAGTGCATTACATTTACTGCTCAGGGAGAAAAGGTGCAGAGCTATTTATTCCGCTGGTCTGAGTCATAACTAAATATGATTAGGCTGGGTTCCTTTTTCTTTAAACAATGAGCAGTAGATCAGGGGCTTGCTTAGCTGCTCTTCAGTCATTAACACTATACCTGTCGAACTCTCTGTGCCTAGCAAAATCCAGTAATTGCAGATAGCATTAGTTCTGCATCTTTGGAGAATGGCCAGCACTGATTTTAATGAAATAAGCCAACCATGCAAATACAGATTTGGGAAGTACTGCTGTGCTGCCTACAATGGCATTTTATTAGTGATTAAATAATCTCTGAATCTGCAGTATTTTGCAACCTTACAGTAGCTAGACTCAAATGCTTTACAAAAATAAGAGTAACAGAACTCTCAGAGGGTCTAATCTTTTGAAAATGGAGACAAGTTGTTCAAAACCAGAAATCCATTAGCTGGCTCCCTGCAAATTTTATTAAGACTGGATTCAAGCTCTATAGGCAGAGTCTCTTTGAAAGCATATAAAGTAAATATGTTTTGGAGTAAGTATTGTGAAAATTAGTATATTCATATTTAGCAATATAGGCAATATTTAACACTCATGCTTCATAGCCTCTGCTGATTTTTTTTAGAAGGTTTCTAGTTGGAGTTTTAGGCTGGGGTCCTGCTATGTGGAAGATTAATCCTCCCTACAAGCCTTGCTTCTGTTATATATCTGAACCACTACAGGAACCACAGTATTTCTGCTCTTTGTCCAAAATTTTACACTGTCTGTGTGGTCAGATCGGGCAGCCCCAATCTTTGCAACAGAAGGATGCCACAGTCAGAGCTTTTTCTGTAAAATAACCCAGAGTGTGGCACTGTTCTGCAGGGTATATCTATTGCATGCTGCCTGCAATCCGTCTTGAAATGCTTCTCTTTCAGATGGGGTGGGCTCCAGCATCACAGTGGGTCAGGGACAGCGACTTCTCTTATTCATTTAAGATATTTTAATTTATGCACAACTTTCCTGATATCAGGGATTGGTTATGGCACAGTTCATCTGGGCTGAATTTCTCTGGAAATACATGTGGTGTCTCAGAAGACCTCAAACAAGCACCAGGAGTGGCTGCAAAGGCTTCCTTTCAATAAATGTAGAAAAATGTAAGATCTCAGCATCACTAAGTAAATTAGCCAACCAAACCAAATTTATGCAATCAGCTTGAAAATCAGTCTTGCCATCATAGGAACACATACACTATCGTGCTTAGGAAGTATCAGATATTTTCAGCAGCATAGACCCCAAGAATCACCACGTATATTTCATCCCAGGGGAAATACAGTTCATGGTATTAGCATTGCATTTCAATTTACAAAAGGATCTTTTTGCTACGAAGAGGTCTATAATTTTGTAAGGGTCTCTTTAAGACCAGAAACTGTGCTGAAAGGCCTGGTGTGGCCACTGGAGAAAATGTCTGGACATTCTTGCAAATAAACTGGCACAGGACTTGGTAAGACATGTTCTTTGGGTTTTATTTTTTTTTAAATCAAATTTAAATATACTTTATATTACATTGTCACATCCTAGGGATGCAGTGACAGTGCTTCGGTTTTGGTGACCCTAACAGATTTGTAAATCTTGATGCCGATGAAATGTAATCTATCCTCAGGAAAGACAGCATTATGTCAAACATTTGGGAAGAATTTTACTGTATTCATTATGTAGACTCCTTAACCATAACTACAACTTTCTGGGACTTCTTGTCATATTTATGGTTCCTACCAGGAGTGAATATGGTTTGTATTTAGCAGTTATGATGAATAGCTTTTATGCATCACAGCAAAACTTGGTATTTTAAATTTATTGTTGCTTTGAATTTGAATCATGAAATATTCATTACATTTTCACAACAAAAAGTTCTTCTAACAAATCATTCCTCAGTTCATTTTGCATACTTATTTCACGGTAGGTCTAGAATACAAATTCTGTGCAGAAGTATTTCCAGAACAGGCAACTGATTACCAAACATTTGGAATTTGAGTATTTGAATAAATAATGTGACTTCAATTATTTTTTCATTGTAGGCTGGGGTGGGGTCATAAATTCTTTGTTTGGGAAACACTGTTTAGACTCTATAAGTTAATGGCATTTTTGTAAGCAGAAAATCAACACTCCTTGCCCTGCTTTGCATCACTGTCTGTATCCATGAAAAGCTAATATAAGCTCCCATAAGAAGTTTTAACTGACAATATTTTGGCACGTTCAACAGCTTCAGACCTGTTTAAAATATATATGTGCTTTGTTTTGCCTGGGCATCTCTGGTTTAAGTTTTCTGCAGGTGTCTTTTCATAGCAAGATGAATCACTGTAGAATATAGTCATATATAAAAATACGGCATAAAAAGTTTACATGGCTCTTTACCAGCCTCTGAAAACACAGGTCAGGGTTGAACACTGCACTGCTTGGCTTAGTTTTCAGCAGTTCATGGGAAGCTGCTGACTTTTTCCATATCTAGCCAGCCAGGGATGGCGATGCTGGAGTGTGGCTGTAATATTATTCCTCTCTGCCTCAGATTTTCACCACTTGTGGTGACCAGACTGGGCATAAACAAACAACAAAGAGTCATCCACATTCCCAAAAGTTGGCCACTGCTTTAGTGCAGCCATAGATTTTAATGACTGGAGAGGAAATGTAGAAAGCCTGCATCAATTCTGTCACATTTTAATTGCCAGACTTTTCTTGGGATTAAGAGTGAGGATAGTTAAAGCCACAGTGACTGATTAAATATATATCTAGGATTGACTTAGGAAGGTTAAACTTTGAAACTTGGATCAAGGTTCTTTCCCAGAAATTTGCATGGTTCGGTGACTGATCTTCCAAAATTGCTATAATTCAGGAAGCTTGTTCAACTAGAAAATTTAACATCCATATTTAACAATATTAACAAACATATTTAACAATAGACATGGCTCCTAGTTACCATTCAGTAAGATGGCGAGAGCTGTGTGTGAATTACAATTTCTATATTTAATTAAATGCTATTAATAACAATTTTTCTATATTTAAGTCAGACAGTCAAAGATAAAATTGTCTGTTTAAATTCCATATAAACCCAATGTCTATTTTCTTTCCAAAGCAAACAAAAATGGTTTAATTTTGTGGGGTTTCATTTTACTTTTAAAGAATTTTCCAAATTAAGTTTAGACAACTATAAGTTTTCTTTAAAAGGATCGAAATCAAACCAATCTGTTTCCACATTTTCTTCAGACTTTTGCCTGGTAGGGTTTAAGATTTCTAAATAGGTAAGCTATCCCAATCATCCTAAAATCTGTACAATTTTAAAATGCTATCGTGACTTTTGATAGTATGCTTGTGAAAAATTTCAGTACCATGATGAGTAAAATGAGCTGGAAATGCATTTCCTTGAATTTAATTATATGTTCTCTCTTTTTAAAATCAATACAAATGAGAAGTCTGCAAACTTTTCAGTACAGGAATCTGTCTTTCTTCCAAAGTCCTTATATTTCTGACTGCTCTGTGGGCACATAAAGAATGCAACCAAAGTAAAAAAAAAAAAAGGGGAAAAAATAATAAAGGAAACCAGAATTTATTGATTTAATATCTGTGATGCAAACGTTTTAAATCCGAATCTTGATTTCAATGCTTTATTGTGACTGTGCAAAAATCAGGCTATGTATTTGACAAATTTGCTGAAGACAGAGCCTGACCAATACCCTTTTAAGTAAATTCTTAAAAGATCAGGATTAGTGTTAGATCCAGACAAATAAGTGAGTCCAGCCACAAGATGCCAGAAGAAAAGAGAAAGAAGAACTGCCACTGCAGACTCAAAAGGCAAAGTAAGTGCTAAGAAGAATAAATATAAGGTTGTTAATTAGGCCAGTAAAATAAGGGGGAGAAGTTACATAAAATAAACTAATTTGGAAGCATAAACGCAGAGAAAAAAAATGGAAATTCCATCATTAGACAATAGAGTATGCAAGAACACAACCCTTAATCTCTGCCATTTCTTCAGTATAAACAATCTGCTGGTTGCTAGCATGATTGCTGAAAACACATCTCATAAAATTGTACACAGAGAATAAGTTTCATCTTTCGGAAATAAAGCTATTACTTCTATTATACCTCTTTGTCCAGGAAGCCTATATTTAAGTCCAGATTGAAAACAGTTAAGGACACAGTTTCTTATTAAGTAGTCAACAACCTGAAGGCACTGCTTTCTCTAAAGCCTTAAATAAAAAAAGTAAATAGGGAAAGGGGTCCAGAAGGCAGGATCTAATGTAATTTAAAACTGGAATTACATCAGCAGTTTCAAACAGATGGCAGAATGTAGAGATAAATGTCTTAGCTCCTTCAGCTTATTTGGTCTCTCCATTGTTTGCATCATTAAAAACAGGAATAGTTTAAAATTTAAAAATATACTGTGTATTATACACTGGAAAAATGGACATGCACCTACTGAGTGGAAGGAGGTAGGATTAAATTAATTTGCCATACTTTAATGTACTGTATCTGGGATGCTTTAGGCAAGTCTGCAAATAGGTTTCCTAGGAAATGAGATGAACAAAAATATAATGACCTTGAAATTATACCCCCAAATGTCCCAAGTATTTAGAAACCTGGCTCAGAAGTGGTAATTACATAAAAAATACAAAAGATCCTTAATTGCTTCAGTTATAGTGTATCTAGGCAGGTCAGTTACTGTACACAGCTGCAAGAAATGGGACGTGATTAATAAGGGGTTGCTTATGATAGCGCTAACTAGCTAGTGTATAGTGCAAAACACTCATTTCTTTTCCAATTAAAGAAAAAAATCTGGTTTTGATTAGGCTCTTCAGAAGGTCTAAGTCTGCAGCAACAAAATACTCCACTTTCGCACTGTTAAATGTTTTACTCAAGGACCAAGCAGCACATATTCATGAAGAACAGAATGGTTTAAATAAAATACCAGGGTGAAAATGTTCCAAATATCAAATAAGGCACTTCAGATCATTCTGGTTACTCTAGTTTGTTGACTGTAAAACTAGAGGGTAAACCAGATCAAGTAAGACTATACAAGTGCATCTCCAGAGCTGGAACTAGGCACTAACTTTCTTATGATTCATTAAACTGTAATTAATCATTCTTTCCATGGAGCTCTAAGCTCATTCCAACAAAGTTTGAAGAAAGAAGCATTCAAAAATCACGTATGAGAACTTGCAGTACTTCAACATAGTATGACTTCCCAAAAGAGCCGGGAGAAACACTGAACTGTGTGAAGAGCTCTCCAGATTTGTGATCTTCTTGTGGTTCATCCATCAGCAGGTTGGTTAAAATGTGCAGTCATGATCTCTGGAGCATTGCCTGAAAAACATGACCTGCAGATGAGCTGCTGAAATGGACCCTGCTCAGATCAGAGTTTGTACACATTGTAAGCATGACTTGGTCCACTGTGACTCTAGAGCCTGACTATCTTTTGGGCATGCTTTAATGATGCCCGTGGGTTCTGCTGAGTTCCAGGCATAGCTCTATCCTAGCTTCTGGAGTGGAAGGGACCAGGAATCAGGGAAGGAGGCACAAATCACAACCATCTGTAGGGCTGAAATCCTGACAATTTTGAGGTGTCCTCTTGTCATCTCTCAGGAGAGGCATGAAACTTAACACTGACAATTCATTCTTCATTTCCTGGGTGAAACATTCAGCACTTCACAGAGGTGGATGGAGCTACTTGCTGAGGCATTCATTAAGGTTTCTTCTTGCAGGTGTCTCCATATCTTGGCGAACTTTTTGATGTGTTTGAGGTCATCACAGCAGCTAGATGGTGTTGATTTTTTTACATGGCAAAAGCTGAGAGTCTAGAACATCAAATAAGGCCTTCAGACAAATGCTGTTCTGACAATTGGGCTTTTGAAACTGTTCTCCAAATCTTGGCCACAACTTTGTCTTCACTTGAGAAAAAAAGGTAACAGCTATTTTTCTAGTTTCTTGTGTGCATGTGAGTGTGCATATTCACAGTCATTCAATTTAGATTCTGCTAAATTTATAGTTTGCAGAGGAAGTAGTGGGCAGTTTTTAAAGCCCTTAAAATGATCACATTATTCCCTGGCAGGAGAGTAGATTTAAAGGCAAAACAGAATTATTTTGTGCAATGACTTGACCATTAATGTTATCCTGCCTATTGAGCATGAACAGAAACTACAGCACTGTGAAAAGAGATCTGGGAAGAGATGTTCACAAATAAATATAGACCTGCATTCTGCTCCGCTTATCACCAGGATCACGGAAAGTGTTAAAGGGAGACTTCGAATACAGAGAAATGATGCAGCTTTAGGAACTCCTGGGGAAAATCCTGAATTATCTCTACCAGGGAATCCCTCTTGAAGCTCCATTGAAGCCACCTATGGCAAACCTTTTCCACTGCCCTTAAAATGACAGTTTGTCAAGCTCTGTTGCCACTTGGCTTTGCTATAGGTTTCTTGTGTGCCCACATCTTTTCCCTGCCCAAGTTTCCTTGTGCCTTAAAGAGAACAAACTCAACTCTCCAGCATATTTTGGATTTGGCATTCTATAGTCTCATCCTTGGCATCTATACAAGGACCAGTCAAAATCTGATTCAGAGAAAGCAGAATTTCCTGCAATACAGGCAAAAGTCACACCAAGTGGTCTAATTTCCTTAAAGGGTCGGATCATACATGTTCAGATTCTGAGTGGATAATGATTTGCAAGTGATGTCTTTCCTATATCATTCCTATTATATGTTGCCACTCACCAGATCAAGAACAAAACTTTTATTTTTTAGAACTGAACTTCAGAGCAGAGAGGGTATCCCTTCAAGAGAAATCTGTGCAAAACAATATTAACTGCAAGGCAGGTCAAATGTTCACTGACACGTCTTGACAATGCCCCTTTTCTTTACATTGACTCTATTTGATTAAACTGATTGAAATGCATTTCATACTTGTGCTTTGTCAGTCTATATTTTGGGCTTCATGAACAAAATGATACTAGATTGACTTACCCTGATACTTCACAATGCTTGTCATGTTGAATTAATTAATGTTGCTTGTACAGCATGAAGATATGGAGATTCATCTTTTGATTTCTCTATTTGCTTATAATCAGATAACAGGGTGATAAAACATTACATTAGTAGCTAATAGACATTTTAAATGCCTCAATTTCTTTAGAAACATGCAATGGAAGTATTACAATAATTGTCACGCATTATGTAACATTAATTACATGAAAATAGAAATACTACAGTAGTAACCAAGAGTAGTAATGAATAAAGCTAACTATGATTTCTCTTTTTTCCCTTACTTTTGGTTAATGGGTTGTGCAGAAACTGACCCTACATACAATTGCTCTTTAGAAACCTGAACATTTTTTTAAAACCTGAAAATTTTACTAAATTTCAAAAATCTTAGGAGATTTTGCAACACTATAATGAAGTCAGTAGAACATTATTAACTTCATTTACAGCACCATACTTCTTCCCCCATCTCACAGATTTAACACCTATTTGGGTTTTTGGAGATGTTTTATGATATCCAACACTTGTGTTGTTAAACTCTTTATATAATGCTAAAGACCATTTTAATGCGTTACTTTTAGCATTAAATAAAACAAGCAAGCAGTATAAAACATTAAATATGTCAATTCAATTTACAAATACAGTTAGAAGCAATGGTGTGTATGCATTGTATTTTTAGGTGAGATGCTGAAAAAAGCATTGTCAAATATGACTGGCATTCTAACAGATGCAAGACAGTCAAATACAGGATTGTGTCCAGAAGCTGACAATATTTGGTTTTGTCAAAAGGCCTTTTTACTTTTTATTCCTTAGTTATGAGGTCCATGAAACAGCAGTTAAGTTGCTTTTATACTGGTTTACTGTGCATGCATCGCTTTATTAGGACAGGAATAGAGTCAGAAGTCCAGGTGGAAGGTATAGAAGCTCCTATTACTTGAAAGTTCATTCACCATCATTATACCTTACATGCCATAAAAATACATTAAGTGCTTGAGGAAGCATGTACTTATCCTGGTGCACTAAAATTCTCTCTCTTAACTCTACTGCTCATGTCCCCCTTCTTCTCTTTGTGGCAGAGGCTATGAAAACTAGTCTTTGTCCTGTTGGTGGTAACTAAAATAGGTTCTGCCTTTGCAGGGAGGAAAGTTGGAGGCTGTAACATCATGCTGGTAAGAAGGAGGACAGTAGATATACCAAGCATCTGCTGAAAGTGAAGCTGAAGATTTACAGTGATATGTAGTCTACTGAAAAAAGGCTACACGAGACTACACTAGCTCTGCTGCAGTCTGTGCTTCAGACACCAATGAACTCCATACACATGGTTTAAGCAGCTAATCAGACACAGGGGTCTAGAGATGTGAATTCAAGGCCTTGTGCCAAAGGTTGCTTCCAACCAGCCCAGTTATTTAAAGTGAAAAGAGGGGTCACCCAGTGGTGCCATCAGCTATGGAAACAGTCATACCATAATTTAGGTTTTCTACCTTTCTAGACCTCAAACCCATACCTGCCTCCCTGGAATTTGAATATCATTTATTTCTACTTCCAAAACACAGAGAATATGACTATGATTTTGACATATCTTCTTTCTTCTGTCTTTCTTACAAACTTAAACTAAGGAACTCTGTCTTTTGATTTTTGTTATGCATTTTTTCTTAGGAATAGTAAAAATGTAGAGATAACTACACTCTCGCCTAAATTTCTGTTAATGACAAAATTCCTCAGGGAATGTGGAGGGAAGAGAGAAAGCAGAAAGGAAGGGAAGGAAGCAGGGGGGGAGAAGAAGGAAAGAAAGGAAGGAAGAAAGACAGATGAGAATGGAGGTAGAAAATGGAAGAAAGGGAGAAGTGAGGAAAGAGGAGGAAAGTGCAGGGGGGAAGGAAGAAGAGAAGATGGGAGAGAAGAGAAGAAGGAGGAAAGGGAGTAAGGGAAGACAATAGAAGTGGCAGGAGGAAGGGAAGGGAAGGAAAAAGAAAGCAAAGGACGGAAAAGAAGGAAGGAAGGAAAGAAGGAAGGAACGGAGGAAGGAAGGAAGGAAAGCAGGCAAGGCTGACAGGCAGGAAGTCAGGCAGGCAGGCAGGAAGGCAGGGTGGAAGAAAATATCAAAGGAGATGAGAATAGGTAATAGATTGCAGACAGAATGAATTCAGCAGCCAGAACTGACAAGAAGAACTTTTTCAGGCAGCTGAAAATCTAGTATGAAAATTAGGCTACAGGTTGGAGCCAACAAATCTGAGGAAGAATATGAGAAATAAAGTACAGCTGTGCATCGGATTTGTAATAATGCAGCTTAATTAGCAAGTGATTAGAAAGCATAATGGTTATCAAATTATGCTTATGCCGGAGATGCATTGCAACTCATTTACAAGTGCTATGAGACCCCTTGCTTCCTCACAGAAACTTAGATGAGATGCCTCTGTTACAGGCAAGATGCCAGTTGTTGTTTCTTATTGTGTTAAAATGCTAGAAATCCAGTATTGATGACTTCTTTCCTGTTAAGTTCATTAAATTGTTCTGGGTTTATGTATGCATTATATAAACCAGTTTGCCCTGGTCCATAACTAGTATTTTCTCTTATGTCATTTTCAAGGAAGTTATTTGAAATACTTCCCTCTTCCATAACTGAAGCTTGTTTGGTTGCTAACCTATTTGGACCAACAGCTTAAAGCACTCACAAATGCATAATTCCTGACTGAGATTGAATACAACTTTTGAAAAATATCTGGTACTTGCTTATAAATCTCCAAGTGACAGGAGCAAAGTTCATGTCTAGGTAAGTATTTGCTAGAGGTCAAACCACACCAAGTAGGCAAGCTATTACTAGCTTTATTTATCTACATTTACTTTCCAGAAATGTTATTTCTGCCGTTTTCTGTAGTGTTCAAAAGCTCTTGTGTGCCATAAATGAGTCTTCTTTTAAGTTTCATTTTGGTTTGGATTTTTTTAAATATAGAAACTAAATAGCATATTGCATCAGTCACACTTAGAAAGGTTTTACAGAGTTGTAACTCTTTTCTGAACTCTTTCTTAAGGACAGACTGTTTGGTGCGTAGACTGGATAGGATTTTACTGACAGATTCCTTAAGGCAATACCACCTTCTATTGCTACTTGACAGCCCTGGATTTTACAGAGCATGCTCAAACACTCTTAGCCAGACACCCACCTGAAGCCCACGGGGGAGCCACACTGGAGCAGTCTGTTCCTGAAGGACTGCACCCATGGAAGGGACCCATACTGAAGCAGGGGAAGAGTGTGAGGAGTCCTCCCTCAAGGGGGTAGGTGCAGCAGAGACAATGTGTGATAAACTGACTGCGATTTCCATTCCCTGTCCCCCTGTGCCATGCTGGGGGAGGAGGTAGAGAATTCAGGAGAGAAGTGGAGCCCAGGAAGAAGGGAGGAGTGGGGGGAAGGTGTTTTTAAGATTTGGGTTTATTTCTCATTGCCCTAATCTGCTTTGACTGGTAACAAACTAAACTTATTTCCCCAAGTCAGCCCTGTGTTGCCTATTATTGTGACTGGTGAGTGGATCTCTCCCTGTCCTTACCTCAACTCATGAGCCCTTTGTTATATTTTCTCTCCCTTGTTAGTCGAGTGACAGAGTGGCTTTGGTGAGCACCTGGTGTCCAGTCAAGGTCAACTTATCACACCATCAGACAGCAACCTGCAGCAAACAGTTTAATGTATCGTGAACAATAAAAATATATATGTTGTAGATGAATGTTTGTGATTAATTCTCAAATAAAAGGAGTGAGTTTTATCAAGCAAATAATTGAGTCACCCTAGCTATCTTCAGTACAAAGTTAGTTTAAACCAACCACAGTCAGCTGGAGTGACAGTGCTTAATGGAATACATATCATGCTACATAGTTTGCTAAGCCAAAATTGTCTTCTGCGTGAACCGGACAGTGTGAATACCACAGAGAAGCAATGCCAATTAATTCCTGGTGGAATCGCTAGGGAAGTTTTGTAAGGTCTGAGAATGCACACAAGTTACAGTGGAAGCAAAGTAACAGTAAAGTCATTCTTGCAGTTGAAATACTTTTAGCATAGTTTTTATGTTACATTTTTTTAATTTCCCAAAGCATAAAGGAAATTATAGCTTAAAACTCTGTTTTAACAGTATCTCTGCCTGTGAGAGGGTTCGAAAGGTATTACCGAGTTCTTTACTTTCCACTGTCTATTGTGGTGAAGTGTAAGAGCATGAAGCATTAAATTACATCCCCTGGCAACTAAAGAATGTAGCACAACAAATCCACCAGAGAATACAGGTTGAATATGTGGGAGTCACACAGGTGTGGCTGCATCTCCCCATGTTGTCACTCCTTTCTAGTGTCATCAATGCTTTAGACCCCCACCATCGCTGGCCATGAATAGACGCACCACCAGGAAAAATGTCTGGCATCAAAAATTATTAGCAACTGGATACAGTAGAACTGGTTATTCAATGTGAGATGTGAATTAATTGGATCACATTGTAAACAACTTTGAGGAGGTTGCAGATTTGGCCTGTCTTCACTGTGTAATATAAACAAAAGCTCATACTTTGTGAGGAAATCACTAGTATACTTGCCTACAGTTCCATGCAGCAGTTAAGCATTGGTTTGGCATTTCCTGGTTGCCATGCCTATTCAATGTGTCTATATTAAAAGTATACTTATCTATATTTGTAACGTGTTAAATACTTTTATATTTCATGTTACATTTAGGTCTTTCTTCTGTGATATTGCCAATGTCAGAAGGATGGATTTCAGTAAAGTCTGGTGCTCCTGGATGTAAATGTAATAAATGTAACTGAAAATGAAATTTCAGATTTATGATAACATGGTACATTTTAATTTTAAATCTAGATGTTAATGTTACAGCCAAAATGGATAAATCTTTCTCCTAAGTCATAAAAGACCACTTAATAAGTTGGTCAGTCTCCTTGCTCACTTAATATAGCAAAGAGAGTGGGATTCTTTAGAAACATTGGAATAATGTCAAGTGGAGTTTATATCTGCAGTTTGCATTTTTTAAAAAGACATATTTTGGTCTGTAAAAAAAATGTGGTTTACTGCAGAAAACAACAGTTGGTTTCTGTGCAGTTGCCTTGAGACTGCTTAGTTTCCATTGTCTTCAACTGAGATGAATATGTATATGAGAAAATATTTCGGCCTTGAGAGAAAGAAAGAAGGGAAATAGGAGCACTTCATTTTGAGAATCTGCATAACTCCAACTTATTTTCTTAGTACAGCTGAATCTACTGGTAACTCTTGGTAGAAGCTAGCATTTCTTGCACTAAATACAGAGCCCCAGAAACTTTTGTCAAGTGCTTGGTGGATGACTGAAGTGGTGGAATCAGAAGACTTTGTTCTGTGCAACATAGTCTGGTGGTAGAAGAGTGGAAGGGAACCACTTTATCATCAGTTTGTGTTTATCTTGTTTTGCTCTATTTCCTGAACTAACAAACTCTTTTCTGATCACGTGTGTCTCTGCCTCTTCAGAGGACAATGAGAGATGTTAAGTTTTCCAGTCTTATAGGGTAGGAAAGAGGAAACAGATTAAGTTATTTCTCAAGAAAGACCTCTCAAGCCTTTTCTGTTGATATAACAGACTCAGAAGATCTTCAATATTGAAATGCTACCTGCTTTTCTCCTGTCCAGGTTTCTGGTTAAAGCAATACTACATCTAAACTCCTATTTCACTTCTCAGCTAAACCAGGGCAGACCTTTGGCTGTATATCAGCAATAAATATATTAAAAAGAACAGACAAATGTGTTGACTTTTCTCTTTGACATTCCTTTTTCCATCCTCTTTTGATAGTTTCCTCCCTTTTGATAGAGAAAAGTGTGTGCAAACACTTGTTCTCCACATCAAGCCTGACCGAACAATTTCTCTGCTATTCTGAGCTTCTGGTGAACTGAAAATTACCAGCTGTACAGAATTCTGGCAAACAGTGTGTGTGTGTATGTGTGTGTGCACATGTGGAACAAAAGACATAAACAGAAACTACCATATCTGATGACAGCAAATTAATTTTCACATTTATTACCCAATCTAGCAATTAATTCTGTGAATAGAAATGCAGCTTCACCTTCTGATTAAAGATTATTTCTTGGAGCCCTCATATAAGCACATATGCGAACATGTGCAGAAAAAGGAACCCTCTAATGCAATTCCTGGCTGAGATATAGTTAATGAATAGGGCAGCAAACGCGCAAGTGCAGTCATCATTGCAAAGGTTTGAAAGAGAAAATAAGATTGAGCTAGGGAAGAAGACAGGTATTTTAGAGGCATGTGGTACTTCAGGATGGCTGATGCACATGAAGACGTGCTCAAAGCTGATCAATGACAGGATAATTTTGTAATCTAAAAAGAAGATTACAAGCAATCAGTTTACCAGAGCTTAACTAGCTAACACTCCTCAGCTGATTTGCAATGACAAACTGTAACTCATTAAGCTGCTATAACACATTTGCCACCTTTTGATGTCTGTAGTCTTGCTATTAAAGTGGTAACAACCTAAGCTTTTTAGTGTGTGCTACGTCACTCCTTCCATGTCAAAGTAAACCACAGTAGCTATAAAAAACGTGTGGTAACAACACAGCTCTCTAAATACTTGCCAAAAAATTGATTTCAATAGCTGTCTACAGAGTCTGCCAGAATACTGTCAGCCAACTCATACCATGTGTGCCTTGTAGGGTCACGGCTTTAAAAGGACAACAGATTTGCCAAAATCTATCCATCTTTTCATTTGGAATCCTCTCCATCACTTAGGAAATGTACTCACACCTAACAGGAACAAAATAAACAGCCATTAAAGCACTCCTCAGAGAAAGTAAAGAATGCTTTTAGACCCCGAATATGAGCACTTTGTGTTGGCGGAATGGGACTCCTCAGGCTGAGATGCATAATTACATCCTGACAGAACACTTTTTAAAACACTTTCTATGACTTACACTTCTCTGAGAACCTGCAAGACAACTACTCTTTCTGTGTGTTCAGACAGTTAACTGAAACCCATACCTAATTTTCCCAAATGACATTTATAAACACATTCTAAAAACTGTCTCCTCTCTGAACACCACTCTCCAGACAATCTGTTCCCACAACAGGACTTCTTTGGCAGAAGTCCTCTCCTTTCAGACTTTTTAATCACATATGGTCCACCTTTGACCAAAAAGTTTGTTGCTCTTAGCAAGGATATAGGCAAGAACAGCAAACTTTGGGAGTCAAAGACCTGACCATAATTTTGTCATAATCATGATTAGATAACCACTGCATGTGTACAGGAAAGCTCTGCACTGTGAGTGCAGCAAGCCCACTACATCTGGGACAGGTGGTCTGTATTGTACAGGCACAGCAGCCTTGCAGTAAGCATGTTAAACACAAGAACCCTCCTGCTTTTAGATATGGTATTTGGTGAACTCTGTTTTAACTTACAGAGCTCGCAGGAACACAGACCAACAGTATGCTTAAAGGTCCACCAGAGAGCATGAGAGATGACTTGCCACAGAGTCCACTTTGGTGGACTTAGAGGACAGTTCTTGTGTCTCTTTCACGGAGTCAGAATCTCAGGATGACAGGCTGGAAGGAGGTCACTGATGAAAACTACACAATCTCTGATTGCCCCGCTGCCACTGCTGTTTGTTCTACTCTGAGTATTTGCCATATCTGGGTTTGCTTTGAGATTTGCATACAGTATCTGTGTGTTCAGGAATACCCTTATTCACACACCATAAAGGGACAGTGCTCTCTTTTGGCAAGATGAGGAAGAAGGAATTGAGACATGCATTCTGGGCAGAACGGCTTAAAGCACGATAAACTGAAAAGGATATGAGAAGATGCAGGGTGGGGTGGGGGGGAAGGGAATGTGGAAGAAGCAGAGAGAAAAATAATAACAAGGGGCTGGGGAAAAAAAAAAAAAAGAACCAGAGTGGACAGACAGGAACAACTGAAAAAGAAGGAAAGGCAGTCTGAATCACTTTGGGAGCCCAGAAGCCATGAAACATTACAGTTCTGCAAATCAAATTCAATAAAGGATCAGACTGATTTTCATAACTGAATTTGCCATGGGGAGAAAAATAAAGAAGCACTCAGCTCCAAAGACCTGGGCTGAGGCTGGGTGTGAGCTCATTTCACAGGAAACTCCAACAGCAGGGAAAACTGTGTGCCCGTGTGTAAGGGGAATGCTAGTGACAGTGCTGCCAGTGATGGCGCTGCCTTCACTGACCATTTGGGAGGTACGGGTCAGCACAGGAGGGACGCAAACAGCTTCAGCACAACACTTCCAAGAGAAAAGAAAGAGAAAACTGCCCCGCTTTCCCTCTGTCACCCATGATGATTTATGAACCTCTCTGTGGCTCTGTCCTGGTCTTTCCAGTGAAAGAATCCAGCTAGCTTTCTCATAATGGCAGAAGTAATTAAAAAAGGGATCAACTTCAGAGGAACATAAAACACAGACCAAAAGTCTGTCTCTAATGACATCCCCTACATTCTTTACTGTCCGGGATTCTGCTAATCAAATACCTGTTAATTTTCTCTCTAATTAGGGCTATAGCTCACCAGAGGCTGTTTTATACTTAATTTGTTGGGGTTTTATTATATGGCTCAACAGTCAGCCAACCACTGTATGCATCATGTGATCCTGGTTGAGATCTTTCAGGCATTACTGCACACTGAGGCCCTTGGAGAGAACGTGCCACTACAATTTGTGAGTCACCCGTTCTTGCTCTGCCTAGGTCTTGTCATATGTGTGCTTGTCAGGATTCATCTCCATCTCCATTACCCCTGGGGCAGAAGTCATAGCTTGTTTCTGCTCACTTGTCTGATTTTTAGCAGATCATATTCCCATCTTCAGAACCTTAAGCAAGTGCCATCTTTGGAGAATTTAAGGTGGCATTCTAGATTCTGATTTAATTCAACTCAAAAATATCTTTTAATTGGCAGGAAATATCCCCAGTTCAACCACTTTCCAAGGCTGATGCAGACTCCTACACAAAACCAAAAAAATAAATCAAAAATATTCTTTGTTGTTACCAAAATGAAACTGATTTTCTTAACTGTTTCCTTGTGTTTCTGTCATTCAAAAAAATATTTACTTTCAAGACCTTGAAGTTGAGATCTGAGGCATAATTTAGTCATCTGAAACACACCCGAAATCTTCATTAACTCTATTTTTGCCAGGAAGGTTTGCAATCAAATTATGCACCAGTTAAAGAGTTAGCTTGGGAACTGTCAAGAGAAAAATCACAGATAGGCAAAGTCCATGGTGATTTAGTGCCTAGAACATAATATATGACAATGAAAGAACATTTTACTTAGCCACTGTGAGCCAGCCCAGGGAACTGACCAATCTTTATTTTGCCTCTTGGATGGGATCTTCCAGTAAAAAAGCGTGCACAAGATAATGAGTTGTTCCTTTTCCACCTTGCAAAAAAAACATCTTTGACTGAAGCAACATTTATCAGCTGAAAAGGTTCTATCTTACTGTCCCATACAAAAATACAAAGCACAGCAAAACCTGAACACTATCAGCAAAAACTCAGTGAGCTGAAGGAGCTTCAGATGATGAGAGGAGTTTTACTGGAGATGTGATATACCCATATATTTCTGAGCATCCCTGGCAGGCCTGGGTAGATATCTAGAGAGGACAAAACTACACAAAATTAAAAATTAGAGGGGAGGTTAGCACAATGCACATTGAACTTATGCGTCTTGGTGTCACCTGCAGGTAGGTAGGCCTGACAAACTTCTCTGAAAGGCAATGAATATAAGCATGAAGGTCTTGTGCAATGGCAGTCTTCAGATAGAATTACTTGGATTCTTGACCAGGAAGTCTCTAGCCCAGAGATTGCTGGAGATACATAGAAGGGAGGAGTCACTCCAGCAATGGCCAGCTTCTCTATTCTTTTGCAGGCACTCATCTCCTGTTGACTCCTACCAGAGAAAAGATGCTGGGCTAGATGGAACTTCTCCATCCAGAGAGCAGATTTTCTGCTCTCTATTCACCTGTCACTGGTATCCCCTCCTGCTTTCATACCTACCTCCATGCAATGCTTCAGTTACCGGCCTCCTTAAGAGGGTCCGCAAGCATCAAGGGACATTATTGCTGATGCAATCATCAGTGACTGATGCTGGAAATCCATGCAGACATATGTGCTGTGCACAGAGAGCAGAGAACAACGGTACCCAGCTCTTCTTCCCTCTCTCCTTCCTCCACCTGCAATTGAAATTCAAGGAATCTGAGTCCCACTGTCCCCCATCAGGAGGGTATTTCCATTCCTTGGGCAAGGGGCTAGCGGGCGCAAGCCATGCCTTAGTGGTGCCCCTCCCAGCAGTGAGCCCACACCACACACGTACATACCAATATGCGCATGTAAGCACCTGATTTAGCCAGGTCTTTTTGGATATGCAAGAATGAGAGATAAGAACAAATTCACGTACACAGGCTGGTAAAAATTACAGTGTTTTGATCCATCTGGATAATTTTCCTCTCAGGAGGGAAAAAGAGAAGTTCAGATAGTGGAAGCACCTCTACAAGACAAACTACATCCTTACACCTCTGAGACATGAGGCCTCCCGTAGTCCCAAGCAGTTTGTGGTGACAAGGTAGATTCAAGACCAAGCCTGACATGCAAATCACCAGGTCGGGGTCAGGCCAGGTCTGATAGTGGTAATCATGCACATTCTTGTGATCAGTGGGTGAGTCCATACTGGGTGGGTCCAACATCAAGCCCAGATTAGAGTCCACAGGTTATGATCCAGACAGGCCAACAGGGCCCATGGCCAGGCATGACTGCAGTACAGCTGGAGCTAGAAACAGGCATATTCATAGCATAATCCAGGCAGGGACTGAGCTGCAATGGAGCCAATAAGCAGAAGTTATAGGTGGAAGCCTGAGGTGAGGCTGGTCAGAACAACTATAGCCCATTAATGCTCTCGGGACTCTTGACAGAGTTTTCCTAGGAGCTGTACAACAGGAGAGGTGAAAATATGCCAAGAAACTTTGGCCCGAGCCAAGGATTACCCAGCAAAATAACAAGCCCCAGCTGTTACAACAGGGCTCATGCTTGCAGGAGTGTAAGACAGATTCAGACATTTCCCGTCCAATCATTTTGCCCCAGAACATTTAAAAAACAAACAAATAATGGTTGGAACCAATCTATGGTATCCATGCCCAAGAGAAGAGGCCACCAGCCAATGTGACATTCGTTTTCCTCACACCCAGAAGGCCCAGCAGCAAACAAATTCTTGAGGATGGGCTACAAGGAATATTAAAGGCTTTGAGATGCAATGGATTTTGAAACAACAATTGTAAAATTTAACACAAAGTACTATACTAATAGCGTGTTTTCATGATGCATGGGCTATATGCAAGAGCACAGAGCCTTAACTTTGGATTTCTCAGATCTTTTCACTTTCAAATTCACCCTTAGGATTCTGATTGTGACTTTATTTAATTTTTCTACAATAAAACAAGTAGCTGGATGAGCACATAAACTAATGCAGCCTAATTTTGAATGGCTTTGGTGTTTTTGATAACTGCCTTTTAAACTTCTTAACCCCATTGTTAATGACGAGAGAATGAGAGTCTACACAGTAGATCCCATTGTCTGCATCCATAGATGCTGAACGAAAAATTTCCTGCGGCTCTTTTCCAAGAGCATCTCTGACAGATAACATAGGTAGCTATTTCCCCCGCCGTGAGGATTAAGAGTATAACCTTTTCTACTCTGTGCCTAATTTCATGAAGCATCCAGGAACAGAGTATGTTCAAGATCTCTGGCCCATTATCAGATATCACTAAAATGGGCAGTGGATCTCAAGGACATGTGCACATGCAAAAAAGGGAAAAGAAAGAAAATAAGCAGGATTACATGAGTGAGATTCCTTAGGAAAGCAAGCTAACAGGAAAAAATATCAGTCGCATGATAACCACTCTAATTCTTACAGACAGGTCATAAAAGTTCTCTAAACCCAGAATAGTTGGGGTTTTTTTTAGGGTATATGTAAAAATAATAGCAAATATGATACTAATATCTTGTATTTCTTTCAAACACATAGATCAAACTGTTTGCAGACATTGAATAACTTAAGCCTTGTCTGTGAGGCGAAAGAGTAACGACATTCATAAAATGGTGTATTACAAAGGTTTTGAGTCTTGCACAAAATCAGAGAGAGAAAGAGTTGTGGGGTTGACAACAGTACGTGAGCGTTAATGCGTAAAACTACTGCAGGGTAAAAATATATCTTTATTCTATTGCTCTTTCAATAACAGTGCAAGGAGAGAGATAATAACAGGGGTACCACTTCATCACATTTGACAAAACAGGAGAACGGACACCTATTTTATTAAGTTTTAATGTATTAGGGAAGATACAAGTGATTCCTCTACTTTTTTTTTAATGTGGTATTTGCTAATAAAAGAATCATGTGAAAGATCAAAATCTTGGGGCATTTCTTCATGGTTCATCTCCAAACTATAACAGCCCTTTCCATCACTACTTGTTCTGAAGCATATTATAGAAAATATGGCTGGAAGCATTCTCAAAAATCAACCTAGTTCCTCCTCTCAACCCACATCCAGCCATACCTGAGAAATACTTGCCTGAAGCGATGGCAATAAAACTCAGTTCTAGAGTACCTTTTAATATTTATTCCCTTGATTTGGCCATGAATCTCCTTTGCTGCACTTTAGACCCATTATCTGTCGTCATGCATTGTACTGCTCTGAGTACAAACTATTCCTTTGTAGCAAACACTTGCTTACCTAAGGAATATTTCTTCTGTCTTCCTTTGGAGTTCACTTTTTCAGGCTAAATAAATTCTACTTTCGTAGAGTTTTCCTTGCTGATCCCAGTTTCCAGTTAGCCTTAGTACATCTGTTTGGCCAAGATATTTTTCTGAAGTATGGTGCCCAAAATGCATGGAACAATCTGGCTGAGATTTCCATTCATCCACATATTGACACCTCCAGATGTTTTCTTTTGGTTTGATTTAGTCTCGTGCAAGCTCTGACAGTGTGTAAGGGCATGCATTTTTGAAAAAAACAATAAGAGTAAAAACAAAGGCACCTGATTTAAGACTGAAGGGTTAAAACATAGTATGAGAGTTCATGAGACACAAACTGTCAGAAGTGAACAGAATTACACTGACAGAAGGGGTTTTATTAGGAATAACTACAAGTTCAGAAAGCAAACATATAACCTCGTTTCCTCCTGACTGGTGTCCTACCTTCCTATAAGCATTATAGATGGCCATAAACTCCATTAGAATTAGACTTAGCAGGTACCTTCTCATAACCTCATACCCAGTTCCTTGCAGAAGACAACCCCAGTATGACGATACTTGCAAATTTTCTTCAAGTGCAAGGTCCTCAGGTGAATCTCAAAGTTTGTTTCTTGAACCTGGTTTGCAAAGCTCACTGGGCTCTGCAAACCAGCCCAATGTGACCTTTTAAGAAGCGGAACAATTATGAAAGTCCCATATAGTAATTTCACCTGGATCAAGCAATAGATACTGTATAGTAAAGAGCTATCTCTGCAAATAAGATTAAGATTGAATACCTTGATGACATTTTACAAAATGTAGTTTCAGTGAGTGTCTGAAAAACTGGGGGAAATTATTACTGCTTGACAAGACAGTTGTCTATTCTCCTTTGGTACAAGTTGGGGATGTTCTAGACGAAATGTATTACACCGTACAGTCATGATTCCCTAAACTCTAGTTCATATTACTCTGCAACCTAACTGAAAGTTACTGTTAGTGAACAATTGCAGACAAGGATTCTGACCAGCTACACAAAGTGGAGCTAAAAATACAGGATTTTCTATTAGCAAGAACATTTTTTACAGCGCATTAAGCCATATCAGTGTATTATGGATGACCCGGTTTTCAAAATAATCTTGGTATAGTCACCACTGAATATGTACTAATCTTGTTCCAACACAATATTTGTGTATGCAGGCCACTTTCTATAGGCACTGGGCAGCTTTCGTAACAAGATCATCATACAGAATGTGCTCCAGCTTACAGACCCTGGAAGCCTACTCCAGTACTTCTAACATCTAGATCTCAGTTCTGTGATGGGGAAGCTTGCAGCTTTCAGAGTCTCCTCTCCCCCAGAGCTTTGAGACCTACAGTGTTGGGAAACCTCAGACTCTGCACATGCCTGGGAACCCAGTTTGTCAATCTGCCTCTTGGATCTCTTCTGAAACTCAGCTAGGAAATGCCTGCTTTGCCAGCAATCCAGCAACTCAGACAGGAATTTTACAGGACACCTGTGTCATAAAGTAATGAAAAATTCTTCTAAAATCCTCAGCCTCAACAAAAGCTTAATTGATCAAAACTTATTCCATTGAGAAATTTCTGTCTGACTTCTAAAGTGGAACAAAAGAGTACATATACGGTTCCTTTTCGCAGGGGTCTTTACCAAGCAGCCAGGTGTTCTTTGCCTCACTTCAGTGCTGGAGGGATGATGGGGAGGGAGGAGAATGCCAGATATTCATAAGTCTGCTAGTGGCCCTAATTTTTGAAGTTTTCAAACATTGCATAAAACATGATGTAATCAATGTTAATACATTTGTGGCTATATTGCCCTTTCTCCCTATAAAATCCTCTTCTGCTCAAAGTAGTATAAGCTCCATACATCTTCTATAGTGACTTTGAGGCAAGATAAAACAAGCTATTGGTCTCCCAGTTTTGTGTAGCGCGTCTCCCACTGTCATCTAAAATCTCTTTCCATAACTCCGGATTATTTCCCTTACTAAGGATCAGGTGCCTTAACCATATTTGTATTAAATATAAAACAGCCTCTGGTGAGCTATAGCCCTAATTAGAGAGAAAATTAACAGGTA
>JAOEHX010028778.1:63371-101222 GCA_025448015.1 Bolborhynchus lineola | reverse complement strand
CCGCGGAGGGACGCGTTTCTGATCGAGGCGGCGGTGCCATCGTTGTCCCGGCGGTGCGTGCAACCTTTGAATGCGGCACCACGTGAGTTCGGGAGCGGGCCGGAGCCTCCGCTGGGAATGGGGGGCGGCTGCCGAGTGCGATAGGAGAGGCTCGCCCCTAACGGTGGAGCGGAGCGACGGGAGGGCGAGTGTCCTCTCCGCTGCTTACCCGGGTCTCCCGCCGAGCCCCTCGGGCTGTCGGAAGAGGCTGAGGTCGGAAGGATTTAGGATTTCGGGAGGAAGGTCTCTTGGAAAGCGCTGGTAGCTAGCAGTGGTTGCCGGAGGGTTCGGGGTGTCAGCCTGAGCCCCGAGAAGCTTTCGGAGAGCTGCGGGTGAGTTACCCCAGGTTTTGCGACCTGAGGGGCAGCCTATTTGCACAGCTGTAATAGGAGTCGATGCGCTGCTATGCATGTTTCACACTCGACATAAATCCTTACTAATATTTAAGTGGATTTTTTTTTTCCACGTTTTACTTTTTAAACTGCATGAAAAGGGAGAAAGTAAAGAAAGATGCAGGGGAATAAAATGTCGGAGGCTTTTTTTCTTATCCTTTTAAGATCCTTATTACAGAAATCCATAAATATGTTTTATATACAGCATTCTTAAACTTGTAACTTAAGGTGCTAAGGCTTTCTTCCCTCTTGCCTTGTCTTAAATTGTCATTCTTAGAATGTATTTGCGTTGGTATCTGGCTCCGTGGTGTCTGAGAGGTGACTACGTAGGTGAATATTAAAATCACATCCCTTAACGTGTCCCTTCTTGGAAGCAAAGTCCCCAGCCAAATGTTCCTGTGAAACGTCTTGCATCATTAGTGGTAGACAGTATTGGCTTGCTGGGGGAAAAAGTAGAGTTGCCTTTGGAAAACCTGTCCAGAAGCTGCTGTGTCTTTAAAACACTTGTGGGTCCTAATGAATTTGAGTTGAAATAGGATTTTTAGCTGTTTGAAAAGATCTTGGTCGGGTAACTTGCCAACTCCTTGGTTTGTCTTACGGTGTATTCAGAATATGGTAGCTGTAGCCAGTGCCATTCTCTCTCTCCTCCCCCCCCTCTCCCCCCCCCTTTGAAGATTTTCAAGGATTTGTTCCAAATGCCACAAATCGTGAATTCCAGCAGAAGTAAACTTGTGTATCTTTAAACTGTTGGCTCTTTTGGCAGGAATAGCTTCCAATGTACTAGAACGTTAATACTTATGGCATAATGAATGGAAACTCTCTCGGTGTCAGTGGAAAAAGTGGTCACTGAATTCAGTGAGCTAAAAAACCCTCGTACACTTCAATGAGAAATGTTCAGTCTGGAACGGCTTCATTGGGTGGTTCAGTGTATTGCTGGTCTTCCTGTATCTTCTGATAACCCACTCAGGTTGGGTTAGCTGAAGAAACAGGGATCCTGGGTTGTGAATGGACACCTGCAGGCTTTCCCAGTCAACGTTTCTATCTCTGTGCTAAATTGCAATATTACTGCTTCAATTCATTCAAAGAAAAAAGCTGTTTGTCATGTGGGTGACTAAAATGATACAAGTTGAAACTAATTTTAAAGGGAATTGTGGCTGTAGTCTGTGTATGCACACATACAGTGACTCACTGTTGCATATTAAGCAGATGTGTTTGGGAACTTAAAGCAGAAAACAGACCTGTGCACATTAGCGTTGGGTAGACTGTATTGATTTCTTAAAGTTGCATTACATACAGACTTAGATAAAATGAAAGGATTCCCATCCTGTTAACATACAACTAGCTAATAATCTGTAAGTGATCCTACCAATTAAAATGCTCTGCAGTCTAATGTTAGAATCTTGTTTTGGAAGTGACTCTTTCATGGACCATGATATAGAGAGAGAACTTCTGTCAGCTGGTAAAATTGAGAACCTCTATACCATGGGGTGTGAACTTAACAGGAAGCTTGAGAGGTTTGTATATGTCCTGCAGCAGTTACTTTTATTTATTTTTTTGTTAACCATTTAAGCTTATTCAGAAATGAAGAGTATTGTAAACCAGAGACAGCCAAAAGGTGAAGATGCTAAGAAGGAAGAAAAAGAGGTTGGTTCTGGTGAAGCCACCTCTAAACCGGATGCTTTGGAGGAATTAACTTTGCTAACATTTAAGATTTTAGAGCTGGGAACTCAGTCTTAATTGACAAATTCAAAATGGACCTGGCAAAGCAATCAATAACATGCCATAGCAAGCAAGTCTCCCTTGACATAAGGGTGGACAAGATAACCTAAAGTGTCTTCTAACTCAAATTTCTTCCATTAAGGTAGACTAAATGGCAGTGAGCATTCTTTACTGCTGAAATGTGACCTCAGTGATGTTTTTTCAGTGTTTGAACTGTTTAATATATGTTCTCTTCTGGTTTGAAAGGGAAAATAGCGCTAGTGCAGCAAGGATCTGCAGTTTGCTCTGAGTTGAAGTTGTATTTCAGTTTGCTGAATTTAATCCAGTACAGAATAATGAACAACCATGATTAGCCCAGGGCATTTAAATGTAACTTTCTTACGAGAAATAAGGAAAACTACTTGCATCTGTAGCAGATTCTGTTAGAGCAGTGCATGCTTACTTGCCTCTAAAAGGATCAATAAAATAGCAGTAATATTCTTAAATTTGTACTCTTTAGTGCTAACTTGTCTTAAAATGAATAATAATAATAGAACTTGTTAAAAGCTGCTGTTCAGGAGATAGTGATCTTTCTCTCTAGAGTATTTTAATTAAAAATGAGATAAAATCTAGGGGTTGAAGTATTGTGTCTAAGATTAGCTTTGCCTACTGGCTTGCTGTAGTGTGTGCAACAGCCTCAAGTAGGTGTTTGGGTTTTTTGTTTTGTTTTATTCAAACCTGTTGAATTTTTTCTTAAAGACGTTTGTATTTTTCCTTGCAAAGTTAACTGATTGAAGAGCAGGGAGGGCAGCAAACAGGCAATACTGTTGCCTGTTTGGAAAACAAGAGTGAACCTATGATGATTTTATGTACAGGATGGGTATTTCTCATGGGCATTAAGAATTACTAGTCTAACTCAAACTGGCTTGTCTTTAGCTTTGGATTTCTTCACTTTTAGAGGTCACTAGTGTTAGTTTTCCTAACTTAGGCTTCACATAGTTCAAGCAACCGTGTTCACCAATTGCACAACAGTAATAAAAAATATGAAAGGATTTTTTTGTCCATGAAGCTGTCTATGTGTTTCTGTCTGCATGTAAAAACTAAAATGTGTTCAGAGTCTCTGGAATGGGGCAGTTGCATGCAGAAGATGGAAGCAGTGGTTATAAGCAGTACAGAAGGGGGATTTCTGGGAATGAAACCAGGGGGCAAGATTAGCCCATTTTGGAACAGTCACACCTTTTCACACTGAATGTAATTTCAACACAAATGCATGGTATTGTCCAGTTAGTATTTTATTTCTAAAGTATGAGGCTTTCAGCTGCAGTTTAAAAATGAGTTTCTGGTTTTCATGACAGGTTTCACTTGATATGAGCAGTAAAGTTGAGGAATCTGCCTGTTCAGGCTATTCATATTCCAGTAAACATCATGAAAGTGATTTCTGCTGCCACTTATAAATCTTATTCTTACTGACAGATGACAGCGGGAGGTGTTATTAGTTTAAGTTTGGTGAATTGCAAAGTAGGCATGAGACTTTCTCAGTTGGTATTTCGAAGATCTGGTGGGAGAAGAAATGTAAAAAAAATGTAGGAGGCATTTGAAATTAAAAAAAAAAAAAAGCCAGAAATAACTGTGAAAATAAATACAAATTCTTTGTGTCCGGTAAGAGATAAGATATAGCATGCTGTTACACGATAGACAAATAACATCTGGGGAATGGGTTGAGGAAGGCGGTATACCCTGCCCTTGCTGCTGCTGCTTGCAGCTGTACTGTGCAGTTAAGGAAGTACATGGGTACATTTTGAGGATGACAGATTTGATAAGCTTTGGTGCTGGCCACTAAGTCTGGCTGGTTTTGTCTCTTAAAACATGACTAGTCTCAGCACAGGGGGTAGTGTTTGCTTAGTGCTGGCTATTTTCTGATAGTGCTTTGGAGGAGAGTTACCTAAATTCCTTCATGGACTTCTACTTATGTTGAACTTCATCGGTCTGCATGCGTGAGGTTTTTTAATATTGCTTATGAGCTGGATGCTATCTTAATTCCCAGTGAGCACAGGAAACGCCATGTTCTTAAAACACACTTCTGTGGAGCCTATCACTTGTAATCTGCTACCCTTACTTGTGCCCTTATATTCACAGGAAGATAAGGTGGCAGCAGGGAATACAACACTGTTGGGTTCTGACCGCTTGGTGTACAGTGTCTGGTCTACAAAGAGGAGGCCTGGGATGTACCATACTCTGCATAGTCAATAGCAGCAAACCCCATCTCACAACAGAAAAGGTGATTCAGCTACTCCTGCTTTAAGAAACTATCCAACTTCTTGGGACTCAACCTATGGTTCACAGTGGTGTGCTCTTTTTCTGCTTATGTCTTCATTGAAATCCAAGATTTGGTATTTATTTAAGATGTTGAATCCAAAGTGGTTCTTAATCACCTTTACAGTGCGTGCACCAATGGAATTAAAAACAAGTGCTGCTTTTTTTTCCTGAAGTCTTAAACATGCCCTTGCATAGATATCACACAGCCTTTTTTGCACTTGTTATTTGATAAGTGATGGCGGCTTGTCCATGTGGGTCTTTCAAGATTGCTTCTGTGTCTATGCAAATATAAGGATGTGTTGCTTGCAGTGTGTACTTTGGCTTCCTGAACTACCATGTTTCTAATGAAATCGCGATGTCTTGGGTCTTACGTGATAACAGATTTCTTAAGAAAATAAAATTAAAAAAGTTGCAGTATGATGGAGTAAGTTCCGTCTATGAATCAGATCAGAATATCTGTCTGGATTTGAAAAAATCAAAGGCAACTGATAGCTCTCTGTGGGGAAAGGAGGAAGAAGATACATTAGCTGTGTTTTGATTCTTTTCCACCGTAGAAAGAAACAGCCATAGTGCTATGGTTTTTGTTGAAATAAGGAGCCTAGCCACTGCTAGTACAGAATTCTTGTAGCTACTGTAAACTTTTGTTAGGAATACGTGTAGAATATTTAAGAAAGTTAAGAGGATGGCCACTGGATTTTCAGAAGCTTAGAAAACATTTGTTTTTGTGTGGTAGGTGTTTCAAGGGATGGAAGTCTTTTAAGTCCTGATCAGAAGACTTGCTAGGCACTTCTTAATAGATGTTTGATTGCTTTTCTGAATATTCCAAAGTTATGGCACACTTTTATAATGGCCTTCTGAAGCTGCTGTGTTGATCAGCATAATCCAAGGGACTGTGAGGACGGCAAGAAAGCTTCATTTGTACTTGTCTGCTTGGCTTTTTACTGTGAGTGGAAATTTTTCACAGGGTGGCTGAGACAACTTGATAACTACTTTCATTTCCACCCAGTTCTAGACTGCTCATTAAATGCCCCTATCTTTGTGCCATGTCTGCCTCTACATCTGCCTATTTGCTGCACCAGTGGATGATTTGTGTTATACAAGCCTCGTGCACAGACTGTGATCTCCAAGGCAAGAGGGGAGGCTCGTACCAGGAGAGCAGTGCAAGTGGATCGGTGGTGTGGGAATGTTACTCCTTGCATGGTCATCATGTGAAACCATTCCCTAGAAAGCATTAACCTTTTCATGTAGAAGAAGTTCTGACAGTAGACTGGAGGGCAGTTTTGAGTGCAGCATTCAGCTATTGGCTTTCCTGAAAATGTTATTTGGATTGATCCATACAGATCGTTGCACAAAGTAAAAATATTAAAAGCTATTACAACACAAGCTATATGCCTAGTGGTTTCTGATACCGCAGTGGAGGAAATTACTAGATGTTTGTTGTAATGTGTTTCTAGACTTGCTTTCTAAAGGTTTCACTTAGATAAGTAGCAAGAAGTGGGTAGGAAAGATGACAGTTATGGTTAGCCCTTAAATTGAGAAAGGGGTAGTATTTTTGAACCTTTCATGGCTATTTAGATGTAGTAGATACTAAAGCAAGATCTTAATATGCATATTGTGTAAGGGCTTTTTCACTTCCATCTAGGTGCTACTGTTACCACTCTTGATAATTCACTTTAAATTATGTCTTCCAATGGGTCTATCCATTTTTCTTCACTTGGGAATGAAGCTGGTGCCAAACTTCATGAAGCCTATGGAATACAATGCAAATCAGTACTTAAATTAGAGCAGTGTCTAGCAGCTTCACTCTGGTGAGGTTGTATGAAACGAAGTGATTCAAACTGGGTGGCAGGATCTGTGCCAGATGGCTTTCAAATGTACATAGTTGAGACTGACAGTTGGAGAGGGTAGTAAAGGTGCTGTACCACTGCTAGCATGACTGCTTTACTTCTGCTTTATTAGCAACTCAATTTCAGTTTGCCTTTACCTGCTTCACCTCTGAAATCCATGTAGTTAATAACGACAGTGATTTTCACAATCTGTAATGAGCTTACTTCACGTAGGGAAATGTCTTGACATCTTCACAAAGTCTTACTTCAGTGGTGTGTTTTGGTACTGTGTAGATCTGGCTGTGCTGACTGCAGGTCTAGGGGTTTGTTTTTAAACTGGAGCTATATTTCTAAAGTGAATTAAAAGAGTTGATACTGAAGCACTGAATTATCTAGCATTTAAGAAAAGCATGGTCTCTTCTTGCCTTTCAGATTTTTGTGTGTGTATGTTAGTTGATTTCTCTTAAGTGGAGCCGCTTTGTAGTGGATCTATACTTCAGATGGAGACAGCCGCTCAGGGCGCCTGTCAGGTTAAAGGAACCTTTTGAAAGAGCTTTAGTGCAAACACGCACTTCCAAAAATTAAATACCAGCATATAAAGCTGTGGAATGTACTAAGGATAACATCCGCTTGTGAGTGAACAATTCACATGTGGCTTTTGTTTTTTTACTTGTTAATCCTGGTGTTGCTGAGCAGGAACACCTCAGGTTTGAGGTACTTTTGTATTACCAAAACCTTTCAGAAAAGTTTGTCTTGGTTTTGAAAATACCCTAAAGTTGAGGTGTGAACTGAAGCTACCTCAAAGCAGAGGAAGTAAGTTTAACAGATGGAAAAATACAAGGAGTGGATGCTTGAGGGGAGAACTTTCTATTTTCTGGGAAGATAATGTAGTAATGCTTTTGGTAAGTGGACTACTCACTCCAAAACTGAAATGCTGGATTTGCATAGGCTTAAAGCTTTTTGTTCTCATTCTATTGTCAAATCTAAAGCTAGAGAAATGAATATTCAGAATAAAGCTATAACCATGGGCAAAAATGCTTTGAACTGCACAGAGTAAATACATGTTACTTTCAGGCGGTGATCATAAAACAGGCCTGTTTCAAGCTCCTCACGGGGGTTGCCAGAGGTCCTGCTTGAACATTACTGAACTACCGAAGTAGAAACACTACTGAAGGGCTTTCTTCTTTGCCATGACAGTTGGGAGTAGCTGGAAATAGTGATGCGTGTCTGGTGCTGATTGTGGTGGTAGGGCTGCTGGGTGACCTAGATCCTTGGGGGTAAGGTGAGCAGCAAAGCTGGGGCTACCCTGGTGCCTGGTCACCTCTAGGAGGGGCTGGAGGAAGGTGGGCCATCCTTGGCCATCCTGCTGGACCGGGCAGCACAAGGCTCTCCTGTGCTGGTGAGGACTAGCTTGTGCTGGGCTGCATTAGCAAGGCCAGTGGTTGTTCCCTCCCTCTCCTCAAGAGGGGAGGCTGGCAGGGTGTCTCCAAGGCTGTTAGGGGCCATCCTGTGGTGTGTGGGGAGAGGTTGAGTGAGATGGCTTTGCCTGATCTGGAAGGGAGAAGGCTAAGGATGGGCCCTGGTGATGGTCTTCAGTGGGGCCTTCCAGCGAAGCTGCAGCCAGGCACATTTCCCCAGGAGGAACATGGGGGTGAGGAGATGATCAATTTGAGCTGGTGAGGCCTGTGCTGCCCTGGGAAGGGGGCAGTCCCCACCACTTGTGTGACCTTCAGGAGGAACTGCTGGCATTGCTGCCCTCTTCCTTGTCAGCTGCTCTGATCTAGGGCTGTCCCCTGACCTTGAGGTCAGGTGAGTGTCAGTGCTGGTGCCTGACTGTACCCTCTGGCAGTAGTGTAGGCTCGGATATTCCTAAGCTAACTGTGAAGCCACATCCTTCCTCTTGCATATGCCTGCTCTGACATGGTAGTGCAGCTGCTTGGTATGCGAGTTCAGCCCAGCCGGCTGCACTTCACTTCTGCAAAGCAGTCCTGCCCACTTACAGAAGCATCTTAAACTGAAACTAGGTGCTCTGGGCCTCTTATGCTGTTGAACAGACACAAGTGCATCTAAGATGACGCTCATCTGACTATTTCAGATCGTGTCCTAGGGGGCTAAACTTAATTTTCCAGTGGAGAAATTTATCCATTGCCTGTGTGAAGAACAAAAGCCTGATGTGCCTATTTGAGGTGTAAGTGTTACTATTTGGTCAAGTGAATCTCACATGTGATGACAGGAATGTAAACTTTTAACCTGTGGAATGCAAACAGGCTTCAGAACTTCTGATAGGGCCTTTCTTCAGATAGAGAAAAGGGGATGGAGAAGAGCAAACATCAACATTTGCTTCTAAAACCAGGCGTGCTGCCTGTTACTAATTATTGAAGCAGTAAATCTGAAGGAGTGATTAATACTGGAATTGGTAATTGTTTGGCTCTGTACTAAAGGCCAGATCTTCTGCTGTTTAGGTTAAAAAATGAGACAATAAACCTCCACAGATCCTTAAAGGCAGATATAGTAATCTTAAAGTGTAAAACCTCTGTGGAATTTGCTGTACAATCTTATCCAAGAGGAAGAGTGCTCCAGACATACTTGTTTCAAGGGGCTTTTCAGTGTTTCCCTCCACCATACCTATTACGTATAAACAGTTCACGTATTTTAACTAGCTGATTAGAAGCCTAATGTCAGTCTCTCACATGTGAAGGGTATCACAAACATAATCATTTGGGAGGTTAACAAGGCTCTAGTTGCAGGAATAATGAAGAGTTATGGTAACGTACTCAACCAGTAAATTGCTATGTGAATTTTTGCATTCACCTTGCTTATAGCAACTGCTTACAGCTTTGTAGTCATAAATCCAGTCATCTCTTCTGAAAAAAGTGCATCTTTTCTGGAAGTATGGTTTCACACTTGCAGGTTCAGTGTGCCCTGTTTTGAGTTGGGACAGGTATTGTCTTATCTGTGTGGTTAATCTGGTTAGATGAACCGCCTGACTGAAAACCAGCATTTTTCACTGTTATCACAAGAGACAGCAATAACTTGTGGAAGGGCAGGATGATCAGAGTGGTTTGGATGCATCCTGATAGTTGAGCATCACCGTGTTTGTGGAGCAAGAGGCAGGGTTTTTCTGGTGGTGGTTGCCCTACATAAAGTGTACTGAACAGCCTGGCCAGAGTCTTGGTTTGGATGCGTCCTGATACTTGAGCAGCACCATGTTTGTGGTGGAAGAGGCAGGGTTTTTCTGGCTGTGGTTGCCCTACATAAGGTATACTGAACAGCCTGGCCAGAGTCCTGGGAACCAGCCAGGCCCAGCACACCAATAGAGAACGGTGCTGTTGCTCTGAATTTCACTCATTTAGTGAATCCAGTACATGAAAATGCAGCTGAGAAGCGCTTCCTGTAGGAAGTGGGGAGCAGCAGCAGCCGTATAACTTGATGAAGGGTGGTTCTTCTATTTTCAAAACTTGAAACAAGTGAAGGCTAAATTCCATAGCTACAGGCACATTCTTCTTTGGTAGGTAGTAATCAAAATCTAATGATTCAAGTGGTCAAAGCTTTTTAAAGTTTATGTGAAGTTTAAGATGATGGGAATTTATCTTCTTTTGGGAGGAGAGTGTTTTGCTGCTCATCTAGAGGAAACTTTGAGACTGAGCTCAGCATGTTTGTGTGAGCTTTTCATATGCACACTTCTAAATAGTGATGCTTAGAAATAGCCACCCAATAAAATAATTTGATAAATGCTTGAGATTGGCAAGAATTTTGCATTAGCTTTGCCACTTGACAGCAAGTTGGGAAATGCTGACTTAATTTAGAACAAAAAAACTCTCAAACAATCCTGTCAATTTTGCAGTTTAAAAAAGCAAGGAGTGTCTGTTTGTGGAGTTTTTGCCAGGAAGGTATGCTGTCTTGTCTTGTGTTGGCCTAGAGCTTAGTATTGACCTCCATGAAATGGCAAAAAGCTATCAATCTGTCTGCTTAAAGCCTGCTCCTCATTCAGGCTGTTCCCACAGCCACGGCTGTGTCAACACTGCTCAGTCGTAATTGCCAGCTCCAAAGTAGGCTGATCAATGGAAGTGCTAAATAAAGCAGCAGAGCTCTTGCCTCAGAGGATGTGTAAAACCAGATTTGCCAGTAGGTGCGTGCCTCTGTGAACGCCAGCAGAAAGGTTAGCTGGTTGTTACCTTCCCGTCTGACACTGTGCTGTACCTTCCTGGCTCCTTTGCTGGTGGGTTGTATTGAACTCTTTGAGTTTCTCAACTTTTCTAAGTGAAGCTGCTTTTTAAGAAATTAACAGCTGAAGGGTTTAGTTTTTCTGAAACTGAGAAACGGCAAAATCTATAGAAGTAAGAACCGTTGACTAGCTTGAACTGTATATACCTATAAGATTTTAGGTTTTTTTTCCCTAACATGTGAAGCATTAGGCTTATGGTTCTTGTTCGTACTGTTGATTCTGCCATTTTTGTCAGATACGAGACTTTGAGATGTGACTGCCAGTTGGGGATTAGAAACAAAACACCAGCTCTGCTGGCCATTGACATACAGGTCTGTGAAAGCCTGAGGAAGTTCTTGGCATGCTTCAAACTAACCGCATTAGGTTTGCAGGCACAGCTCTTTTAGTGCTTTCTTACAAGGTGAATATCTTTCCACGGCTGATAAGTAAAATGATGTCTGTACTCCCTCTGCTGGCTCTGTAAAAATAGCTTTCATTAGCCTAAATAGTCGAGTAGCAACTCTTAGAAATGTGCCTGTGTGAAATTCTGAGTTAAGAACAGTTTAATGAATGGAAGAGGGATTTTCCTGAAAAATGGGTCAACAAATAGTTACCGAAAGCTAATCAGGTGTCTCAGATGCTATCTCTTTACTCTGATGGTAAACACTGGTGTTGTATATACCTTTGTAATTGTAGTCTGCTCTGTTTTTGTGTATCAGCGATTGGATGGGACTGTCCAAATTAAGATACCGAATACTTGTACATCTAGTCATACATCTGAGCCCCCTTTTTATAGGTATTATGTGCTATATGTACATAAAGAGGTGTAATACATGGAAGCCCTCCATGGGGGAAGAGAACTTGTATCCTTCCTTAAATTAACAGTACTTGGTGCATTTAGCTGCTTATTCTGAGACTCCTGGTTTCTTGCTGTGTGAAGGTATATGGGATATAAAAATTCTAAGTCAGAATGGAAGAAGTTCAGGCCTCAAACAAAGTCTTGGTACAGATATTATATCCATAACCAAACAGTTGCTTTTCTAAGTCAACACACATCTTTACATGTGAATGCAGTTAATTCTGTTGTTTTCTGGTATTATTATTCTGTTAATACTTTTCTAATTTTTTTTTTTTTTTTGAGTTTGAAATTTAGGAATGGTTTGAACAGTTTCAGAGGACTGAGAGAGTAACACACCCTGTTACAGTGGTCAGTAACTGGCCTGAAGGTGGATAAGTGGAATATGAAGCCAAACTGTCTTCTTGGCCTTTGCTAGTTCAGGATATTCCTAAACAAGAATCCTTGAGCCTTGTGATATTGAGATCCTGGCTTCTGGTTGCCAAGTCCAGGGATGTTTTCTGACTTTTCATGCCCGCAAGGTACATTTCCTGGAAAGCACTGTCTTTTGTCCAGACATTTGTTTGTATAATTCATGACTGTCACATATTCTGGAAAGGGAAGACTGCTGTGCAAACCTGATTTAAGAATTCAGTGCAGCCAAATGCTTTGTGGCTTCTCCTGTTGGATTTCTCTTTAGGTAACCTGTGGCTGGGTGCAGATGGCTTTAGGCATTGCTGTACAGAGTGGGAACTGCTTGTCTGTATACAAATAAGCAGTTGCCCAGGCATTCACACATAGGTTAGAACAAGCCTTCCTCTCACAGAGAGTGTGTTTCCCCTACCAAATATCCTGTTCTTCCATTTTTTTCCTTTGGGCATGCTATTGTGGATTAAGGTCTTGAAGTTTAGCCTTATGACATAGATATCTCCCACTTCACATCAGAATTTAGAAGTTTACTGTCATGCATAATAATTTTAGTATTAATGTCCAAAATTGTATTTCAATAACATTTATGTTAGTTGACAAGTAAGCCAGAACTTGTGGACCTGCTTAATTTAGATGATAAAGTTTAGCTTAGCAATGCCTGCCTTGAACCCTAATCTTGTCAAGCAAGAACAGCTGAGGATTCTCAGTCCAGAGGGAAATGCTTCCGTTTTCTAGGAAAGCCTAGCGTATTTTAGAAACCTCCAAGCTAAGGAGTCAGAGATTCCTAATCTTAAAATAGCTTAAAGTAATAAAGTAGCTTAAAAAAGCTTGGGTTAGGCTTTCTTTGAGCAATTTTGAACTGTGAGGCAGTTGTTTAAATACTTGAAAATATTTGCTTGGTGAAAAATACTTTTGACAGCTAATGGCTTATTTTTATAATAGCTCAACAACAAGGTAATATTTAGTAAGTACCTATTTATTTATTTATTTTCAGTTTTAAGGAAGAAGCTGTCTCAAAAGCTTTCTGGTCGTAATTATGTGCATAAAGCATTGTGCCTCAGACTAGACTGCTGTTTTGACAGACAGCTGTTTAACTGTCTAATATTGTTTGTTCCTTCACACTTAGTTGGATTCTGGATTTTGACCATATACTGCTTGAGTACATTGCTGAGTTCTTCTAGTTAGGTAACTGCTGTAAACTGTGTTCAAATACCAATAAATTAAGAAACTGATCCCCATTCAAAAAATCCAACCAGCACTTTCATGGTGTTTTGGTTAGAGGGAAGGATTTCTGTAGGAGGAGTACAGTACACCAAGAATCAACTTGCTGTTAATAGTCTAGAGAAAGCTACTGGCTTCTGGTATTGAGTCTGCAAGTGCAAAATACAGAAAACATAGTTGTTCAGTGTAAATCCATGTTTGTTCTGAAGGTGAACTGGAAGCACTGTTTACACTCTTCATTGCTATACTCATGAATGTTAAACATATGAAGGATATTCAGAATTCTGTTGATATAAATTTGTGTTTTTCTCAAAGCACTCCTTTTTTCCAGGAAAGGAGGAAACAGAAAAAAATCTTGTCAAATATTGGAATTGATATCAAACTAAGAATTTAATTGAACATAGGTTAGAGACCATAGCAGAAATAGATTGTCAACCTGCTTGACACAGTGTACTGACTGGAATATACACATTAATAATAACTTTGAGCCAAATTCATGACATAATTTTGAAATGGGGTATATGGTTGGTTTTCAACTCGTAGGACTTAGAAGTTTCACTTTTTTAGCAGTTTCTGGTACCTTGCCTAGAGAGAAATTAGGAAGTCTGAAAGTGTGAAAAACAAGTGTGCTGCTAGTTACTAGCAGGCTTCATACTTGCAGAAGTTTTTTTCTAAGTCTTGTCTACCTTGGTTAGGTTTTTGGAAATGCTACTGAAGTCATCCTTAATTATAAAGGTTATCAGATGGCTTGTTCTTGTGCTTCCCTTGACAATTGAAATAAGTCATTCTTAATGGGACTGAAATAATAAGCAGCTCTTTGGAGAACAGTTCTAGCGCAGCTGCTAGTATGCTTTCTCTTCTCCATTAGAAAAAGAGACAGACTGCTACAAGTCCTTCAATCTAAAGAGTCTATTGAAGGTGCCTAGAAACCAGATGATGCTATCCAGGGGTACGGGAGACTGCTTAGGAAACTACAGCACTAGGGGGCAGAGGGGGAAACTTCCATGCATCTAAACTACCTCTACAAAGTCTGAGTCCCTTACTCTTGGAGTTTTGGTAGGTTTTGCCGTCTTTTGTTTCACAATGCTGTCACTCTTGTTTTGTGGTACTCTGATGTTCTTCCCTCCAATGGGGAAATGATAATTTCCCCGAGTCTTGCTGACCTCAGGCTGGAGGAGGCTTTTGCCGTTACTCCACTTTACCTGTTCGTTGCAGTAAGGGAAACTTGTAAGCTACAGGGGTTAGATAAAAAGCGTAATTAGTTTTTGACTTATCAGGGCTGGTCTGTAAGCCCCTACTTGGCTCAGCACACCTCATGCTGAGCTGAGGTGTGCTACAGTCAGACCTGTTATTGCAATGGCCTTTTGAGAAAGTTTGTTGTTTTGTAAAAGAGTTTGTGCCTTCAGCGGTGGCCAGTTGGAGTTAGTCTAACATGCGCAGATTCAACAGTTCAGCAGGTTGTTTGAAGTTTATCACCTGAGTGGAGGAGCTGATACTGCCATTCCCAGTTCCCTTTCTTCAAAGATACTGTATGCTATTGCTAAAAAAAACCTTATTGCAGAAGTTGCAAAGTGTTACTGTGTGACACTGTAAAATAAACACTTGTGGGAAGTAGCATAATGTAGAAGGAACAAAATAGGTCTGATTTAGCTGAGTCAGAATAATGATCTGTAGGCTGAATGGATTGGAAGGCTCCTGGCCCTGAGGGTGAAGTGCAGTTGCACTAATGACAGTAGGCTCCCAATTCAGGTGTAGTCTTTTGGAAGAAGGAATATTACCTGTATTGAACTAGCCACTAGGAAGTACTGCTGAGGATTCAGAGCTGCCTTAGCAGGAGTCTTACTTACACTGCGCTATGTGCACTCATGGTAATTGTGCTATAGGCATCTGAGCGCCTGATAGCTTGCCACGTTATTTCTGATAGCCTTGTGCTTCAGTGGGGCAGGGGAGTGAGGAAAACAAATACCTGATCCTCGGCACTGAATAGGTCTGGCTGGTTGCTCTGAAGTCTTTCAAGGCATGGTCTTGCATACACAGAGGAATAAGCTTTGTGCCGGAACTAAGTAGACACCTCGTTCAGCTCCAAATTTGAATGCTTGCTGTTCAGACTGGAAGCACAACCATCCTCAAATTGCATTAAGATCCACTGATATTACTGAAGATCTAAGACCTTTGGTTTATGGGAAAGTGGGGGAGGGATTTCCTTTACAGGGTAGGAAAGGATTTTTAAGTATTGTCATGGAGCATGGCTTCATTTGCAATCTTTGCTGCACTCACTTTTTTCTAGCAAATTAATCATGCAGCTGATGTCCTTGTGCTCTCAGAAACCTAAACAGTACAGATCTTCACACCTGAAGACTTAAGAAATGAGGCTGCAGTCGTTAATCATGTATAGCCGGATTGTGAAGCAATTATTAAATAACTTACCAAAACAAAGAAATTAATTAAATTTACTAAATCTGCTTGAGCTGCTGTTTGACGGTCTGCTGAATTTGCTGTTCATAGAATCATAGAATAGTTAGGGTTGGAAAGGACCTTATGATCATCTAGTTCCAAACCCCTTGCCATGGGCAGGGACACCTCACACTAAACCATGTCACCCAAGGCTCTGTCCAGTCCAGCCTTGAACACCGCCAGGGATGAAGCATTCACAACTTCCCTGGGACTCAGTTCAAACAGTGTCTGGCCTTAGCAGTAAATTCATGTATCTTGTGATTTACTTAGTGGTGTGTCACTTTACTTGAAATAATAGAGGGAAGAAGGGAATTTGTGAATGCTCGATCCCTGGCAGTGTTCAAGGCCAGATTGGACAGAGCCTTGGGTGGCATGGCTTGGTGGGAGGTGGCCCTGTTCATGGCAAGGGGGTTGGAACTAGATGATCTTAAGTTCCTTTCCAACCCTAACTATTCTATGATTCTAAGATGAACCTTTCCTTGAACGGAAATTAATGTTATCTTTAAAGTGACAGCAGCATAGTTCCATGATGAAGATGCTGCCAGCATTAGCTGGGTGTGCGCTTTTTCAGTTGACCCATCCACATTGCCTTTATGACTTCTACAAATAGATCAGCTGTTCTGGCATCTTGTTGGGAAAACTTCTGAGGAATCTGTTGTAGTAATTTTTTCAACTAGTAGAAACTCTGATAGGTCTAAACTTCTAACTTTATCTTGTGGCTTCGGAAGGGGAAATGCTTTTTGGATTATTGCTTTCTGTGCCAGGCACTGTTGGACTGTAGAGAAGTGAAATGCAATCACTACAATTGCAGTTAGTGGGAAGTGGAGACTTGAGAACATACATGGTGCTTTCTATTTCCTTGGTTCTCTCTGGATGGGCAGATTACATTGCTGTCAAAAAACCCCTATCTGTTCGTAAAGATCATGGAAGTGCAGGGAGAAGGAAAGAGCAGTGGAAAAAGGATTAGTTAAGGAAGGGGTGCTAAAACTGGTTGTAGTGCTGTGTGTCCTAGGAGAGATGGACTTAGAGCACACCCCAGAATAAAATGTTGTCTTTCAGTGGTTGAGGTGGTGTAAAAGGAGAGTAAAAAGGCACATACGAAGTTACTGTTCTGAGCCCTGGGTTTTCTGTGTGACTGTTGTAGCAGCAGGGTTTTGCATAGTGTACTACTTTGTTGGCACAGTTGCCAATTAATGTAGGTGGCTTTTCTCAGTGCAAAAGGATAAGGGTGACGGGTGTATGCAGTGTTGTTAGTATCAGATAATGAGAGCTGCTTCAGGACCTCTGTGGGTGGAATTCTTAAGCATAGACACTGTAGCACAGCCATACCTTCAGTGACCTGAAGATATGACAGACTTGCTGCTTCCTTTGTTAGATTTATGAAGTGCTATGGTGAGAATCTCAGCTTTGTGCATCCTGTCTACTGACAGTGCTTACACACTCCCTGGCTATGCTAAAGAAACAAACTGGCATGTGAAGAATTTATTACGTAATATTGAATGGTTGACCAGAGATTGTCATGTAACTTATGCTGATGGCACAGCATTCTATGGACAGGTACCAATAGCTATATTGCAGAATGCCTGAATGTATGGAAGCCAAAATAAAATAATAAAAAAACCCCAACAGATTCAAGCAAGCAACCCTGTGTAAATGAGAAAGTTCTTTAAAAGGAGTACCTGAAAGAGCAGGACAGTGCAGGCAGCATGGGAATTTAGCTGGGTGTCAGATTTCAGAAAGATCAAAAAGTAAATCACGCAGAAGGACCAGTTTCAAAACCGGAGATGTGCCTGAAGGGTAAAGCAGTATGTAGCCATAGCCTCAGTAAATGGTAAAACAGAGAAGACCACGAGGCTCAACTTACTAAAGATCTTTCTTACACTGTAGTAGAAACAGGAGGCCCCCTGATGGACTGCTGGGCTAAGCTCTAAAAATTTATCAAAAAGAGCTAAAGGGATGATCAGCATAATCATAGTGCAGAAAGTTGTGAGAGATTCCACACCTATGTTTCTTGAAAAGTCATACAGTGGATTCTCAAATTCAAGTGTTGATTTTAAAACCAACCAACTAAAAAAACAACAAAACCCCTTGATCCTCTTCTTGCCACCACCAGCAGGAGCAGCAAAGTGGTGCAGTAGTTCTCAAAGAGCTACTCAAGTGTAGACTAGTAAGGATATTTGAATTAAAAAGAAAGCCAGACCAACCAAACAAAAAGCTTTGGCTCCTTAGGAACAGAGGATGGCAAATAATTGCAGTTTTTGAAAGAGGGTTTTTTTTCAGGACTCCTTAGCCTTTACTTTACTTGGTGTCTGTCTAGTAGGCAGAGACAAATATGGTGTGCAGGGGAAGCTACTATAGCTTTCAAATTACATATTTTTCAAGAAGTAAGGCTTTTTAAAGATTCAGGGTTAAGAATAAGCTGTTTTCTTGTGTTACCAGAGGGCTTTTGAAGAACCTGAAGATGAAGGCTCTTAAACTGGTGCATTACAAGACCAGAGGGAAGCTTCTTAACTTTGACTATAAAAGGATGAAACAAATATGGAATTTAGCAGCATAGTGTGTACTTACTGAGATAGCTGACTAGAACTGGGGTTTGTGTTTTACTTTTTAACATTCCAAATCATTACTTGGTCAGGATGGTGATTCTGAGGATCATAAATAGAGGATTTATCACGTAAATATTACTATTTATTTATTATGCATTTACAGTTCAATGAGCATATAGAATATTTCATAGTACCATTTCTACATAGCAGTAAGCTAGTCCAAGGTAGCAAAAATCCTCTTAGAACTTACTCTGCTAAGTTAGTTTTACTGCCCTAATAGAAATGAGTCAGTCATTTGCAGAGCGGTTTTATGCAAGTACTTAGGCTTAATCTCATTTGGCATAAATATTTCCTAATAGTTTTAAGAACTTTTCTTGAGGTTTCCTGAATACAGAAAGAATCAGATAGGGGTGGACTTCTGCCCTGTGCCTGAAGGCTTACAGCTCTAAAGAGCTTTTGGCATGTCTTTGATATCAGGAAGTATAGTTAGCAGTCAGAAGCATACCACAGAATCACAGAATAGTTGAGGTTGGACAGGACCACCAGTGATCATCTAGTTTCGTGTTCTCAAGCATGGTCACCTAGAGCTCATTGCTCAGGATTGTGTCCAGATGGCTCCTGGGAAGAAGACTCTACTACCTCTGTGGCTAGTCTATTATAATGCTCAGTCACCCTCACAGTAAAGAAGTTCTTCCCTATGTTCACGTAGAACTTGCTGTGTTTTACTTTTTGCCCATTGCTTCTTGTCTGGCCCCATCCTCTTGACATCCATCTTCATACACATTGATCAAACACACGTGTGCACATACACACATACACGTGAGCCTTCTCTGGGCTGAGCAAACCTGGCTCCCTCAGCATTTTGTCATCAGAGATGCTCCAGACCCTTAATCGTTCTAGTAGCTCTTTGCTGGACTTGCTTCAGGATCTACCATGTCCCTCTTGTACTGGGGAGCCCAGTACCAGGCACAGTATTCCAGGTGAAGCCTCACCAGGGTGAGGGAGTAGTAGAAGGATGATTTTTTTTCCTGGATCTGCTGGCAGTGCTCTTCCTAATGCTTCCCATGGCTGGCTCATGGGTAACTTCTCGTCCACCAGTACCCCCAGGTCTTTCTCCACAGAGCTATTTCCCAGCAGTTCAGTCCCCAGCCTGTAATGGTGCATGGGGTTATTCCTTCGCAGGTGCAGGACACTACAGTTGTCTTTGTTGAGTTTCAAAAGATTCCTCTCTGTCCATCTCTCCAGCCTTCCTAGACTCTTCTGAATGATGGCACAGCACTGTGGGGTGTCAGGCACTCCTCCCAGTTTTAGTACTGATCTGCTTAAATGGATATTAATATCGAAGAATACTTTCTGAAAGAGGAGGTTTGGGGTCTGTTCAACTCAGGATGATACGGTAAATGCTGGTAACTTGAATGTGTTTAAATGGGTGCAACATGTTATTAAACATGGTTTCTGGTGTTAAGAACTCCTGAAGTTGACTTGGAGCTTCAGAAGGAAAAAAAATAAATCCACTAGTTCACTTAGTGCCTGATGACATAGGAAGGGAAGAAACTCATTGCTCAGACTGCCTAGAGCAATTTCAGTGGTGTGCTTGGTATTGTGGGAATTGGAAGTAAAAATAGAAATAACATCTGAAACATGTTTAGCTGAAAAGGCTTCGGAAGCAGGGCTAAGGAGAAGCAGCAAAAATTAAAGGCTTTGTGAAAAAAGGTAGAACACTTCTCAAAACAAGTAACATACCTGTGGGAATAACTGTTGTGAGGAAATCAGCAACTGAGTCAATAATAATTATCATCAGAACTGACCAGCTGGATGTATTGCTTACAGGCATGCACTAAGCTTGAAAAGCTACAAGTGAGTAAAATCCAGAAATCCATTTTCCAGCTCTTTTGAATAGAATTTGGTACCATCTCACTTTCCCTTTACTTGAAACAGCTTCATGTAACAATGTCATTATGCCTCATTTAACACATGCCTTTTCAGGTTTTGTGACTAGAGTACATCTTGTAATTTGGGAATGCAAGTAAATTCTGTTGTAATCCTATAATGTATAATTTTACTAATAAGTAGGATGCCATGCTACCATCCTTTCTATTAAGAAAATAATGTATCCTTTTTTATAATTTTGACAATGTTTTTGATAAATATTGATGAGAAAAATGTGGTAAGTTGTTCCTGAACTTGATAATGTGAATATTTTGTCAGTGGTTGACTTTATTGCACACACACACAAAGGTATCTACTTTTAGGGTTGTATATTAAGTTATTAATAAGACAGACCTGTCAGTAGAATTTGCTTTACAGCATAATTATTCCAAGTATTTTTATCTTGAACCATACATGATTAAGAGACTGTAAATCCTGTTATTATTTAGGACTCAGTGTATCTGAAGTAAAGGAAAATACTGATGGGTTTTGGGCAAATATTCTGCTGGTGGTTTGTTGTTTATTTGTGTTTGGTTTGGGTTTTTTTTTTTCCCCTTGCATTTGATGTCTCAGGCTTGCCTTCAGCCATCAGCTGATGATTTTGAGTCTTAGTCCAAATTTTGGCACCTCTGCTGAAGTTACCTGAGCAAGCTGACACACACAGTTGGATGCATCTTGGGTACTTTAACATGCTAGATACAATGCTGAATGGGACAGAGTCATGTCTAGAGGTTAAATCTTTTTTTCTCTGGGATTATAGTCTTAACCTGGAATTACCTGGTATTACCAGGCCTGTCAAGTTTGACGTTTTAGTTTATGATGTCATTGCAGAGCAAAAAGTAGATGAGCCTAGTAAAGGAAGTGCTAAAAAGGAAGCTTTAGGGCCTGCAGGTGGTGAAGGGAAAAGCTGTCTGAGCATTGATCAGGCCTGTGCACTGCTGGAGACCCTTCAGGACATTGCTCTGTTAATAGATACCTGAAATGAGTAACTCCTAGTAAAGTGTTTTTAGTAGTTAAAAACTCAGCTCTTCTGCATAGATTTGTGTCTTGAAGTGTGTGGCTTCTTGTGGACAGCTTGGCATTGTAATATGAAATAGGAGAGTGTGAAAGCCTAGTATTTTAAATACAGGGGATGCTTGACTCCTTCTGTAATGATGATTGCACTGGTTTTTTATTCTTGAGAGCTTTCTAGTATGTCTCAAAGTCTGATGTTCCTTGAAAGCATACACAGGTTTTTCTAAAGCCCTACTTGTTGGATCAGTCTCTAGTATCATAGTTCTCTTGTATTCAAGTTAAAATACCTTAAATTCAGAAAGCTAATGGTTAATTTAAGCTTTTGATTAAAATAGTTTTTCTACTCGGGCTATTCTATACCACACTTCTCGGATCTTGTTTCTTAATCCATCTGTCACTTAGAGTTGACTGGCTTGTGAGTGTGGAAGGGCCATGTTTTAGACAAGGCAGGGCAGTACAGGCCTGTGCAGTTGGTTGATGGTATAAGACAGTGTCTGCTTGCTTGCCAGGCATCTTGCAAAGGCTGTGAGCAAGCTGCTTCATAAGAGAAGGTCATGTTCTTCCCGCCCTAATAACTCACCTTCAGGAGTGTTAAATTTTCCCTTGCTGCTGCCAAGATAGGAGGGAAGTGATGTGGGAATCCTTTGCATGAATGTTGCTAATTTAAACCACCCAGTTGACTTCAGCCTATGGCAGTCCTAATTTGTTAGCTATAATTTCAAAAAGAAATAATTTGGAGTCTTGAAGCAAAGAGACTATCATTGGATGAAAGTGCTGCTACACAAGTGTCAATCACAGTAGGCAGCAACAATCCTGTAGATTTAGTGGGATAAATACCAATGTTTGTAGGCACTGCAAAGTCTAGGAAAAGCAGCCAGTTTTTATTTCAGTTAGGCAAGTACATCTGCCTCCCAGGAGATTAAGCTTCAGAATAAAGTCAGATTTCTCTTTGAAAACTCAGCAGCCTGTCACCTTTGATGAATGTACAAACACAGGAGCTGTAATAAGGGTAACTTGTTATTACAACGCTGTTAGGCACATTTAGGGCTGAAGGTGATGTATTAAAAACTTCATGTTGTAGATGTCTTCCATGATTGTGCCCCCTCCCTCTTAGCTGTTTGATCTACCTGTATTTGTCTTTTCATAAGCCAGTTTTTTGAGATGCTGGCCCTAAGACGACAGCATGCCACTGAAATGATTTAACTCCTGTTCAGTTAGGTGCATTTTGGTGTAGGGGATAGTGACCACTAAGTGTATATGGTTCTGTATGAACTTCTGGGGTTTTTTAGCATTCATTCATACTTCTTGTGAAACAGCTGGTAAGTTTCTGTAGTATTCAAAGTAGGTTTGAGGGTCTGTCTTTTAAAGTCAGAAGACTGACCCTCTAGAGCAGAAGACATCAGACTTTCTCAGTATGATTTCCAGGTCACTTTCCTCAGTTACAGGTACTTTCCATAATAATATTACAGATAACTTCCTTCTCTCCCCACAAAGGAAACATGATTTGATGGCTTGAAGCAGTGGAACATAGAGTGCTGTGGGTTTTGAGCTAAATTATACAAAAGCGTATTTTTCAGTGTCTTGAAAGCTGTTTTGAAACAGGTTAAATTAGAATGGCAGCTGAAACATATGGGGACAGTTTTTATCACTGCAACCTCTTGGTATGCGGATCTGTCTAGTCTTCATTGAACTAATTAGATTAAACGAAGGCTTTCCTGAGATAATCACTTTACAAGCCTTTTCCTATATTGCAGCAACCAGCTTTAGTGTGGTGTTGAAGGTCAAATGCTAGTACAGCTAATGCTTAATATCTGAATGCATAGTATTCAAGCAGATGTATAAATTAAATTGATTGACACAGGGTGTATGATAGCTGGAGCTTTGGCTCTTGCGTTCTGAGTTTGCTTAAATATTTTAAGATTTAATTTTTTTAGTAGTAAAACACATTTCACATAGGTTGATGAAGCAAGTATTAATTGCAAGTTCAATAACGGGAAAGGCTTGGATAGAGGTCTAAAATATGCTAGATTCTGTGCATCTAGGCGGCAGTAATTATGCAACACTTGAGTTCTGCTGTTCACATTTGATTGTCAGTGCATGGCCACTGCAAACTGTCACTTCAAGGTAGCCTTAATTTTTAATGAATGTAGAATGCAGATTACAGCTTTCTTTCAAATAGAGAGAATTACTAAATACGAGATTGCTAATTACTCAATAATTCAGCTATGAAGGACTATTTCTGGAGTCCTTTTTGACGCATATTTAATGTTCAGGGCTGGTGTTTGGGTGGGACAGGGAATTAACATGAAGTTTTATGTTGAGTGTTGTTTTAAGAACACTAAGAAACGTGTTACGGCTGCTTCTAGCTTGGTCAACATAGTATGTTCTGGTAGCATTAATAGAATTGTACTCTACAGTCTCTTTATACTTTAGTAAGCATCTCTATATGTAGACTTGTGTTTAGAGCTTTTCCTTTTTCTAGGCCAACTGCAGAGGTTCATGAGGCTGTCAGACTAATAACGCTGACAAAAATTATCAACCATTATTTCATGGGTTATGATTCTGATTTATTGTCTTTAGTAACAGAGCATATTCACTTAGCAATAAATATTAATATGATTTGGATAAGGAATTTAAGATGCGGTATTCTTCATGGGCAGCCACAATGGCATGACGTATCAGTGAAGCTGTTAAAGTCACAGTGCAGCGGAGTCTTTCCAGAGAGAATTCACAAGTGTCTGAATTATGTCTATGACAGTATATGCCGCTACTGTAGGGTGCCTCTGCACTGCAGGATTTTTAGCCATTTGAGCATGACAGAAAATAGCTTTAAAGTTGTTCCTAGTCTCAATGATATACAAAGTATTATCCAAAAATTCGTATGCCTAATGTAAGACAACTTTTCTTAATCATTTTGCGCAGGTTTTTTAATCTGGATACTAACGTAACTTCCACTAAATTAAACTTTAAACTGGACTTCAGCAATGGTGTATGAGTGACTTGCATTTTGATAACTGTGTCTTGAATTTAAAAGTTTGAGATGTTAGCAGATTAGAAGTTTGAGGTGAGTTGCTTTCAGCTGTATTGCTTCAGAGCTCATGCTACTCAAATGACATATCTCAAATGACTGCTTTAATAATTGAGAACTGAAACACTGATCAAAACAAGTAAAAATATTCAAATAGTTGAAGAGAGAAATAGTATTAGATGATCTGTGTAGCTTAAAATATGCTTTCCCTGGAAGTGTTCAAAAAACACGTAGTTAAGGTCCTTAGTGACATGGTTTAGTGGTGGTCTTGGCAGTCCTGGAGTAGAGGTTGGACTTGATGATCTTGTAGATCTTTTCCAGCCTAAACGATTCTATGATTCTTTCATGATACTTTAATCTCACTGTTTATAGTTGCGTTATGCATCACCACTTTGTAACAAAAGTGGGCTGTTGGAGCTTGCTGTAACAGGAAACAAATGCATGTTGCAAGATTTGACATTTAAACTGCATTAAGGATATTTCTCAAAGAAAACTGTAGTCAGGTTTCTCTAGGAATCAGGAAAGAAATAATGTTAAGGTAAGCCCATTCTGTACCTGTGTGCTGAGAGGCTTTTATACTGTCCATTGCAATGCCTGGTAAAAAATGAGCTACTGGGGCAGATTCTTTCTGGTCTGATTTGGTGTAACAATTGCTAATGTTTAACAAAGTTTTCATAATATGAAGCAAAACTGCTCTTGCTCATTATTCAGAATTTGAAGCGTCTTCACACTCTTTCTATTTTCCACAGCTATTTCTTGACTGTGATGAATGAGACAAAATAGTCTGTAACACTGGTAGACCTGTCTGCAGAGCTGTTCGGTTTCTGTAGTGTTAATGTAAATTTACTGAACTTGTGTTTGAGCCCTAAGGGCATTTTGGTATGTTAAGACACCACTGAGGTACTTCAGAACATCTGAGAACCCCTTTCAGGATAAACTGTTAATAATAGCTCATTACTGGAGTATTGTGTCTTAACAAAATGTATCTAGATGCATAGAGATGATAGAACTCAATATAGAGATGATAGAGCACGAGCACAGCATGAGCTATGATTGAGCAATGTTATTGCTCTTAAAATTACTTGCACATGACAGCAAGTCTTGCCCTGGCTCAATATTCAGTTTCAGAACTTTTCAGTGCCAGGTAAGCAGTGACTAGAGCTATAGCTTTTCTGAACCTCATATATGTACTTGATATATTTGGGTCTCAAGTGCAGGGCTTCTGCTAGAGGCTTAAGCAGAGCTTTTCTTAATTAAAAATGGATCAAGTTTGATGTAATTAGTTGTAGGGCATTCTCCTTGGTCTGTTTTAGCTAATTAGCAGCGGCAGCATCTTTTCGGTAGTTACACAAACTTATTTGTCTTGTCTGCTTCTTGTTACACTGTCATAGCTATGATCAGATGGCAGTTGAGAAATTCTCGTGGGCTACTAGTTGGCCAACAGCATTCAGCTTTCAGGCGTTAGATGAAGGCATGGTTTGGCCTGAAAGAGAACTCATTTGCTTGAATTTCTTCACTTACAGGACACTCCAGCAGAACGTGTTATAGTGAGATGAAGAATGTGTATTAATCCAAACTGCATCTTAGCATGCAGGTGAACACCATTGTCAGGGATTCTTCAACTGTTGAATTATTTTTTTGCAAATAACAGTAAACAATGAAGATATAAGTTTTAAATTAGGTACCTTGGTGATGATATAGGGTGTTGGAAGTTTTATGCATGTAAGTATTGACTGCTTTATTATGACTGCTTTTTTTTTTTTTTTTTTTTTTTTTTTTTCATAAAACAGCTGTAGACAGTTTTTCTCAGATTCTCCTAGTGATAGGAAGAGTGGCTGTAGTTCTGCTGGAGATGGGACTCTTCACTTGTGGTCAGGTGACATCACTTCAGGGTCTTTCAGCATCAGTGGTTGTCTTTAGTGTAAATGCAGTACTACGGCATGCTGCTTAAAATAGTAGATTTGCTATAGATGAAGCTGGTTGTTTCCAGAGCAGAGAACAGAGACTTTCCTGGAACAAATACCTTAAATTTCTAGTAATTAGGTGCTTATACCTGGACCTCAATGTAGACACAGTGGTCCAGCTGAACCAGTCCTCTAACCTGGCAGGGTGATAGCCAGAAATCTTTTCTTTGCTATTTGACTCTTTACCTTCATAAAGCAGTGCTGCAGTTAGTGATAACTGTTTGCCTTATCTAAGCATATGACACCTTAGGGTCTTGTTGACCTGGAAGTGTCCAAATTACTGTTCATCTGAGCCTGGCAGTCATAATGTTTCATGGGGGAATATATTGTTACTTATGCTCACTGTACCCATTATGTCGCTAAAGATGACGTACATGATCAAGCTTGTCTTTTGCTCACAACAGATGTTTACATAGGCATGAAGTGCTTGTGCATTCACTATTCTGTTGTGTAGATACATGGGTATGTGCAAGATGTGTCAGCCAAGTGGAAATTAAATAGAGAGTGCCTGTGAAGGCCAAGAATCCTGTGGGTAGTTGCTAGTTTCTCAGCTACAGTGCTCTGATAATCAGACAGAAGAGCTGCTCTTACTCTCCTTATCCTTTCTGTGGGAAGGTGGTGGTGTGCAATTTTCCCCTCTGTTCAAAGAATTAAATGCAGATACTGTGGGAGGTTTGACTTGTGATGAAATAGGCTGGAGTGGAGCTAAAACTGTTTGGACATGAAAATACAGTAAGACCTAGGTCTGCTTGAAGGTATACTCCTACTTACACTACAGAAGTACTGCATGGGCTAACTTAGTGTGGAAACCTTTTTCTTGAGGTTTGTACAAATGAATTTATGGGAACACAAAAAGGCTTGTTCATCCCAAACTCTGTGGTGAAAGCTCAGGATCTTTAGAGTATGTTCTTTACCCTATGTGACATCAGTCGTGGATGCTGCAAACTCCATTTCCATGGAAATATATTTACTTCCGGGTGTTCTTACAGGTTTCCTTTTGTTATAGATCTTTGGTTTGTCATCAAGCAAAATCCAAACCAGAAAGGCAACAGCTGTTGTAATAACTTAATGATTTTAGAAAGTGGGAAACATCCATTTTATGCCTCTTCACTCTTTCTAGCTGAATGCTAACTAAAAATATTATGGGAAATATGAAGAAATTGTCGTTAGGCACCAGTTTGTTCCATAACTTGGTTGTGAAGAGGAGGGTTGTGTTACAATGTATTTCAGAATAGCTGTTCTGTAACTAAATGTGTATTTATTCTTTCCCTAGACTGTACATGCCATTTGGCTTGGAGAACAGAATGCACCATGGGACAACCTCAAAGATATCTCTCCAGACGGGGTCTCTTACTTGGGTGATGTGTCTGCTCTCCTGACTTGTCTTCATACCCAAAGGATTTATTTTCCTTTTGGAAATATTTTAAGTTGAAATCTTATTCCTTGCTGGCAACTGTCTACACTAAAGACTGTACTCATCATGGGTGATATGGCAAACAACTCGGTTGCATATAGTGGTGTAAAAAACGCTGTAAAAGAAGCTAATCATGGAGATTTTGGAGTTACTCTTGCAGAGCTCCGTTCTCTTATGGAACTTCGAGCTGCAGATGCCCTGCATAAAATACAGGAATGCTATGGAGATGTACATGGCATCTGTACAAAATTGAAAACTTCACCAAATGAAGGTAAGTCAATTTTAACACTTACTGGGGAAACTCCATTTAGGGAAAACCTCAGTGAAGCAAACTACTTAATTCTTTAATATAGCAAAGTTTATAATAAAATACTTCTTCTTACTCAAGGCAGAGAGGTATTCAATGGTAATAAGCAGAAATTTTTTCAGTTATTCTGAAGTGCAGGTGAGATGTTGGATTAGCAATGAAATTCCACTTTGGAGTAAAGTTCATTGATGTAGGCATCCCCATATGAAATATAAATGCATCACAGCAATGTTTAACTTGCTGTGAAAGTGTAAGTTTTATGAATAGCACCTATAGTTCACAGTTTGTACCATGCTGTCATAGAATGCAGGTTTTAATAGTCTAGTAAAGGGCTTATTAATGCTTCTGTGTTGCTACCTAGTTTTTGTATTCCCTGATGCAACAATTTTTAAAACTGGTGACATCTCTTTTCTATTTGTACTACATTGGATTCTTGATAACGTTTTCTAGTTTTTAAATCTATAGTATTCTTTTAGATTTCATTTGATCTATGCAAAATATCAATATAACTTTAGGCACCGAGAGGTACTGTCGCTATTACTAGAAGGTTTGCAAAGTGATCACACACTCATTTTGTATAGAAATAAGCATCTCTAAGGAAGTCTTTGCCATGTTAGACTTGATAGCATTCTGTTAAGTGTGGCTACTTGATGCTTTTGCTTCTATATATTTTTCCAAGATGTATGTAGAGAATGAAACAAGCCTATCAAGTCTCCTTCCTGAGAGCTTTACAGAAGTTTACTTTAAGATGTGACCCTCTCTCAGTACTGTCTTCTAGTGTAAATGAAGGCTATGAGCTTATGTTTGTGAAGATGCAAGTCCTATTGCTTGCAATATCTAAACAGTGGTATCCCATACAAATGTTTGCAATATTTCTTAATAGTAACTCAGTGTGAACTCCTGCTTATTGGTAGTGAGTGAGAAGTGCTAAAATCAGTATTTGGGCAAATTATGATATCTCAGCATTTAAGGTCTCACATGGCTTTTAACCAGTGTAGTGTTGGTGGCAGTAAAGTACCTGCTGTTGTAATTTTGGAGAGCTGTTGCTTTCTGTTCTTCAGAAATGCTAGGGAAAGCATTTGGAAGGGTTTGTCTCCTTGGATCAAGAACAACCTACTAATCAGTTATCTCTGGGTACATCTGCATTTAGCATGTTTTGGTTTGATCTGCTTTTGAAGCCAGACTCTAGTAATTATTTCACTACATGAACTGGGTTCCTCATACCAAAATGGAAGTAGCCAGCTCTCATGCCTGACCTGCCAGTGAATGGAAGTAGACCAGTTCCTCTAAAATGTGAGGCGTGCAAATGTCTGTTCCTCAACTTCAACAGACTGGTGAAATTTAGTGCATGTGTGTGAAGAACAGCTACATACAAGCCGTGTAATGCTTCCTTAGTTAGGGTCACCAATCTCTCTTTACCTTGTTAACCTGTTGCATAGCATTGAAAGGCAGTTTCCTTTCCAGTGAAGAGGGTCCATAGATTTTATAGTCTGGAACTGAGAGAGTTGAATCCTATTTTGCTGTCATCTGCAAGGCTTGTGGCCCATTATTACTGAATGATATCTTCGTGTACAACTCTAGACTGCAATGATGTACTAAGCACCAAATACCTGGCATATGACAGGATTCACTTTATATAATGTAACATAATATAACAAGCAGGTTAAAACACTGGAAGATGAGCATGTGCTGACATCCACTAAAACTAGAAAGGGTTAAGATGCCCTTCCCTGCAGATGGATTCTGCTTACTCAGGACTGAGTGATTAAGGCCTTTCCCTTTCAAAAGGATTTGACATTTAGTTCTATTGTAATGCAATCAGTTAACTACAATCACTAACTTGATAAAAGGGTGCCATCATTTTTTTGAAGTTTTAAGAGCAGCTCATATGTGCAGCAGGACCTCAACAGTTGAATGTGATAATTAGCTCCAAAAAGGTTAAGTAAGATGAGTTAGAGCAGTGTCCTCTATAAAGGTGTCATTTTGACTCTAAATCACTACGTGAAACTTTGAAGAGCCAGCCTCTCTGTAAAGCAAGCTGCTATAAATTTCTTGGAGGTAGTACAGGAGAGCTCTCATGAAATTAGAACTAGGTCTCTTCTTTTGTCAAGTTGTAAGTGTAGAAATGGGTATTTTCTAATGAAGAAAAACTAGGCAAAATTTATGCAGAAAACTGTTAACAGTAGTTGTAGCTCTCTAAAATCTTGTGGATATACCTGCAAGACCCTTTGACACTTCCTCCTATTCAGAAGAGGTGTTTTTGTTGTATGAAAGGCTGACCTATGTAAGGTCCAACACACAGTGATTCACAGTGAAAGTAACAGGTAGTTCTAAAATGGTACAGTGGGTGAGTTCAGCTTGTATAATTACTTGAATTAATTGCTTTGAAGTTACTGACAATGTAAGCCAATGTCTGTTTTCAGGCAAAATGTGGATCAGACCTACCTGGTTTGAAATGAGAAATGAAATCTGTCCTTTACCTTTTAGTATTACTAAACCCAGATATTTTAATGTTTATTATGTCCTTATATGTGTGCAAATGTGAATAAATGTATGTCTGACATCTGTAGTAGGAAAAGACTTTGTATTCTGGAGAGATGGGCCACCATCAGTATTTCCACAGGTCAGCACAAGTTTGGTTTTCTAGTAACTATTACTTCTAGATTTCTAATAAAATTTACATATGAAGCTTTACCTATTCAATTGCCCAATATTTTTCAACTTAATACCAAATAACATAAATTAGCATAATTCAGATACATAATGAGCAATATAATGACAGTAATGTCAGCCTCATCAGGACTATAGATGATGAGCTATGAAATTGCCAGCTGTGTGGTAAATGTATCAAGTTAGGTAAAGGTGCATGGTGTATTATAGAGAATACTAAAAATACAAAAGCTTCTTGTCTTTGCGCTTATTTATTAATCTTCACTAAGTGGTTCTTGACAGTAGCTTAGGTTTTTATATATACATAATAATATATATACATCCAAATACCGTTGCTGTACACTTCTGGTATTTTGCATCCTTTCACAGGACATATCCTGTGAAAGGAAGAAGAAAATGGTGCTGACATTATGTAAATGATCTTCCAAACTTTGCCATTCTAAAAAGAAGAGATAAATGGTATCTGTTGCAAATAGCAGTATGGTCCAGCATTTTGGATTGGTCAAGCTGTTCTGAGTTTCTCTAAATCCTCTTGTATAGCTTGATTTTTGAAAATGGTATTGCAGTGCTTTGAGTTGAGTGATGGTAAGCACCTCAAAGCTTGAACTTCAAGAAGTACAGTCTTAAGGATAACAAGTAAAATTACTCCTTTGTATTAAAACTTCAAAGCCATGAATTCAAGGTAAATCTAGGAGTGTTAGAATAATTCATAGAATCATAGAATAGTTAGGGTTGGAAAGGGCCTTAATATCCTCTAGTTCCAACCACCCTGCCATGGGCAGGGACACCTCCCCCCACTAAACCATGCCCCCCAAGGCTCTGTCCAACCCAGCCTTGAACACCATCAGGGATGGAGCATTCATAACTTCCCTGGGCAACCCATTCCAGTGCCTCACCACCCTTACAGTAAAGAATTTCTTTCTTATATCAAACTTCCCCTGTTTAAGTTTGAACCCATTACCCCTTGTCCTATCACTACAGTCCCTAATGAAGAGTTCCTCCCCAGCATCCTTATAGGCTCTCTTCAGACACGGGAAGGCTGCTATGAGGTCTCCACGCAGCCTTCTCTTCTCCAGGCTGAATAGCCCCAGCTTTCTCAGCCTGTCTTTGTACGGGAGCTGCTCCAGCCCCCTGATCAGCCTCGTGGCCCTCCTCTTTACTTGTTCCAACAGTTCCATGTCCTTTTTATGTTGAGGACACCAGAACTGCATACAGTACTCCAAGTGAGGTCTCACAAGAGCAGAGAGAGGGGCAGCATCACCTCCTTTGACCTGCTGATCACGCTCCTTTTTTATATCCTTTTATATCCAAATGCAGAAGAATAAACCAGTGTTTATTTTACATTAAAAAATAAAAATGCCCTTAAACTTTGATTCCTTTCTTTTAAAGTTGCTATAATTTCACAAGTTATTGTGGCATTTTTCAAATGCCATTTATTTGTGTTGCTGTTAAATTTCCATGTTTATGGAATATGGATGTATAAATCATAGTATTGTAGAATAGTTAGGGTTAGAAAGGGCCTTCACATCATCTAGTTCCAACCCCCCTGCCATGGGTGGGGACACCTCACACTAAACCATGCCACCCAAGGCTATGTCCAGCCCAGCCTTGAACACCGCCAGGGATGGATCATTTACAACTTCCCTGGGCAACCCATTCCAGTGCCTCACTACCCTTACAGTAAAGAATTTCTTCATCATATCCAATCTAAACTTCCCCTGTTTAAGTTTGAAGCCATTACGCCTTGTCCTCTCACTACAGTCCCTAATGTAGAGTCTCTCCTCAGCATCCCTATAGGCCCTCTTCAGATATTGGAAGGCTGCTATGAGGTCTCCACGCAGTCTTCTCCAGGCTGAACAGCCCCAACTTTCTCAGTCTGTCTTTGTACAGGTGGTGCTCCAGCCCCCTGATCATCCTCATGGCCCTAAATCTATAAAGAAAACCAGCAAAAAATCTCAGATCAGATTTAACTGTTTTCTTGTGCCTCTACAATCTCAAAGGTCTTTCACTGTATTGTACTGTGTCTTCTGTAGTAAATCAGCAGTGAAAATAAATAGGTATTTCAGTTGAGAACTGCTACCATCTCTTTGTAGGACAAAACCAATCTAAGAATGAAAATGCTGATATACTTAAACCTGAATATGCTTGTAATTGGCTTTGTAGGCTTAGTCATTAATAATTTATAGTATGCCATCCTTACTTTATGAAGTATGAAAACTTCATGTTTTCACTTCTTTTGGGTGGTGTGAGATATGAAAATATGATCTGTGTCAATTAAAAGACAAATATGGAATTAGGAGATTTATTCCTTGTATGACCAAAAACTGTTGTATATATGTATGCCTTGTTTTATTGCTGTTTTAGAGCCATGGCTGTAGGTATCTCTTTAAAAATTGCTGTAAAACGTTAGAGCCTCTTGAATACAGAGACCTTGGTGGGAGTTTGTGAAGATACAAGCTGCAGGTGTTCCTAGATACAAAGACCTTGACGGGAAGTTTTGTGAAGTTGCAAACTGCAGATGTTCTTTTATTCTTTTATCTATGAGAAACAGCAGAAGTCCCCCTTATCTGTGAAGATTGCAGTTCCCAGGAACTACAAGCTAAGACCAGTAAAGGGCAGTTAAGAAGGGGGAGAGAAGGGGGGAACCAACAAGGGACATACGCAGGGGAAAGAGGAAGACTCTTACTTCATCCCAAGACCCCTGCCCAAGACCACCAGGAGGCAGTGCGCATGCAAGAACTCATTTTAATAAAAAGCAAGAGACAATTTACATTTTTACACCCCCTTATTGTATATGTATGAGGAAGGAGAAAGAAGCAGGGAGTGGGTGTTATGGGGTGTGTGTATTGGCGGAGCAGAGACTCCCCCGTGCACCCAGTGCTGTTTGCTTACCTTTATTCACTTACTCACTTAATAAATTTAATTTGGCATTTTTATCCGTTTTTGAGCAATTCATTTATCACAGGTAGGTTTAGAGAGAATTTGAGATTCAGTGATACCTGTTAACAGGCTTTTAAGTATTTGCATGATTTTCCCCTTCTTCTAAAATGCAGTCACTACAACAGATTTGTCTGAATAAAAGTATACTTTTCAGTGTCTATAATGAGGTTTTGGTATGTAATTATCTTTACTGTTCAAGTGAATTAACAGTCATTATTTTTAATTAGCAACCTCCTTAAAATAGAAATAAATATGCCTCAATGAGGCTATTGTATATAAGGATGTTATAACTTGGTAGCAGTGGATGTGAATGAAAACTATATATGTTGCATCCATTACTGTTAAATTTGTTTTTTCCTTCCAAATAAGATGATGCATAATAGAATGAATCTTACTTTTGTGATAATGCGTGTTGTAATACCTTTTTTTTTTCTAGTTAAAAACATCAAAACCAGATGCTCATAAATGGGTTGAGGTTTGAATAACAAAATAGCAGAGATTAAAATGACAACTGTGGACTCTTACTTGAAAATGTCTCTTTAGATACTTACAAGATCACTAATCTGAAATGTACAGTGTTTTTTATCAACTTTTTCAGGCTGTGGTCTCTATCAGAAAACTGAAGTTGTGATCCTCTTTACTGCAAAACTGAAATTTAGTGAAAAACGTATGTGTACAGAGTAGTTTACACAAGCTGAGAGTTTCTCAGTTCTGTCTCTTAAAGAATCTCAAAACTCCCTGTGCCATATGCCCTCATAGTTGTTAGGCTGGAAAGATTGATGAGAAGAGAAAGGGGGCTCTCTGCCAGAGAGTGGATTGAATACAGAATTCTTCCAGGAACACCATTTTATTTTTTAAACTGTGCCCTTTGTGTTTTCTTCATGCCCTTTTGGTGTGCAATCAACTAGAGGATCTGTATGATGGAGAATCACTTGGCGAATGTGTTTGGTGCACAAGAGCTCCTGGAACTGTTAGCTGTGCACATCAGCCTTAAAATGGAGAATGTTTCAGTGGGTTTCCAAGTCTTTATTTCTAATTATGAATATACAACTGTGATTTTTCTACTCAAAAATTAAATCCAGTTCTCGTTTATGTTGTGATACTCAAAAAAAACCCAAAGTCCTCTTGACATGAAAACCATTATTAAAAAAACAGTATAACATATGTTAATCCATTACTGTGTAGGCAGCTGTCTGCTTCCTCTAATGCTATTTTCTAACTTTATTGATCTTATGTTATCATTCATCCTGTTATAGCATTTATTACAGCTTCAAAGAAAGATTTGACAGGTCATGGCAGATTAGTGAATCTGTATGCTGTATAATTGCTGGTGTAATGCTGAAAAAGACATAAAATAGTTTAGAATTGAGGTTAGATATATTTCTTCTATTTGACAATAATTGCATTTAAAACACATTGGAACATATAGATTTAGTCAAGATTATTATTTTTTTTTTTGTATTCTACACGAAATTTAGCTGTTTTGATGGTAAAAAAAAATTTACTCAAAAAAATTTCATGCCAAAGATTGTAGAGCAGTACAGAACCATAGAATAGTTAGGGTTGGAAAGGACCTTAAGATCATCTAGTTCCAACCGCTCTGCCGTGGGCAGGGACACCTCCTACTAAACCATGCCACCCAAGGCTCTGTCCTTTTTCTGTATGAGAAAGCAGCGCTTCCTTTGGCTCAGAGACCTGACTCAGAGACCTGTGTAAACTGTTCATACCCCTGAGCATATAAACATGATTCAGATTGGAGATGGAACTAACAATGGTGAGCAGGTTTTTTCAGCAGTCAAGCCACTAGCACTTTACTGTTTATGATCTTGTATTTCTGTGCAAAAGCAAAATTGTTCTTTGAGCCATTTTTCATTATACTGATATAGGAACAATAGATATCCTCAAAATCTTTGTAAAAGTTGACTTTGCTTTTGAGCTGTGCTGTTTGTGCAAAGCTTCATATTTAAGAGAAAGATTAATGCAGCACTCAAAACTTAGCTAGTTGTGATTGTGTAAACTGGCACCAGAAATGAAAGCGTTGGTCATCAAACCACAGCCTGTTCTGAGTTTGCATTTCAGTCTTTATTAAATATGAGATAAGCTGCAGAAGCAGGATAGAGAAGTTAGCAAAAGAGCGAATTTTTTTGAAATGTTTAAAAAGATACAATTTTTTGAGTTGTTTCTCTACTGCTAAATACTCATTCCCTCATTTTGGGGAACTCCTTGGTTTTTAATGGTGTGAGTACAAGCTACTACAGGGAGTACTGAGAGAATGGTGTCCCCCTTTTTTATGTAAAAGAAAAACTGAATATTTTTGCAGCCTTTTATCGAATATGGCTAAAATTGGATAATAGACCCTGCAGCTGCAGGGGAGACAGAATAAACAACATGAGCATTGTTTCCAAAGGTAATGGATCTAAAAGCTTTTCAAAACCTGCTGCTTGCATTATTACTTAAATCAAGTGGGTTTCTATTAGTGGCCCAGGTTTGTTAATTGTCCTTGTTGAAGACGCTCTTAGCAGTCTTTTCAAGTTTAAATTCACTGTTGAGAATTCTAGGGCTGTGAACAGCGTTTACAGAGTCACACATTAAATTTTTTTTGTTAGTGTTTGCTTTTTGGAAGTGAATACTTACTAATAGTACCTCAGTTTTAACTATTATTGTGGGGTTTTTTGTGTATTGAAGATAAATGCATAGCAGTGTTTTCATTTCTGTTGTGTCTGAAACTGGAAATCGTTTGGTTAATACTCACTGTGAATTCTGCTTGCTTGCTTACAAACAGTTGTTATCTGAAGCAGCTCCAGGAAAAGTGCACATTGTTCATGGAGATATCCTGACATACAAGATGGAGAAGGCTTTTCCAAAGCACTTAAAAAAGAACTGGGAGGATGGTTAGTATTTGGATTTGGTTTATTTTTTAAGGCTTCTTATATCTTAAGTGGTATAGTTGGAGTTCACTGAGTGCAGGTGCTGCTCTCTTCTGGTACATTTTGAAGGTGAGAAGAGAGAGATGAGCTTGTTTTCTTCCTTTCCAGAAGGAAACAGAACCCTAAGACAAAACAGTAGAACTGATGTGACATTCATCTTAGTCAACAGTGAGGAGCTTTGCACTGATTAACCTTTGAATGTCTTGACTGTACAGTAATGACTCTTGGAAAGTATCAAAGCAAATAATTTTTCTGTATTACTGTGATATGAAAATCTGAAAGGCTGGTGGGTTTTAGAAAGATGCTTGGCCATCTCTGATGCACATGTAATATCACAAATATTCTAGAAATATCACAGCCAAAAAGGTGCATAATGAGTGTGCCAGAAAAGCAGCCTGAATTAATATTATAGAATCAACCAGGTTGGAGAAGACCTTTATGATCATCAAGTCCAACCATTAAATGCATGTTATTAAATGCTATAGTGTCTAAGAAACAACACACGTGAATTTGTTTTGCCCAATTCTGTTGCATTGCTGGGTAGACATAAGTATCCCCACTAATGTAGTGCCTGCTTTGTGTTTGTACAACACACATACACTGTTAGGATCCATAATTGAAAGATACATATCACTTCTTAATGGTTAAGTCTTGTACTTGCCCTGAACCCTTTTGATTTCAGAGGACTGTACAGAAGGAAATATCTGTCCAATTTGATCTAGGTGATTATTTTGGGGATTATGAAGACTTGATGGACTACACTCTTGTAGTTTTGCTGTTCTGGGGTAGCTCAGGTGAAATCTGCCGATGAGCTGGAAGTCAGCTGAAGGCTACTGGTCTATTCATGTAAATGAGAACCAAACCTAACTACTTTTTTGCAAGTAGTTACTGGGACTAGTAGCACAGTTTTGTCAGTGTAAGGCCAGTGTAAATGGAAAGGCATAATTCTGGTGAGGCACAATAAAAATCGGGTTTGTGTTTTAGAGTCTAAGTTGATACACACATGTTTTTTTCTTACGTGTTCTTTCATGGCAAAATCTCATCTAAAACTCTTTGACAGTTGTTTTTCTTCCATCAAATGTTAACAGAGCCGCCAGATATACATATCATTGGGAATCTCCCCTTCAGTGTTTCAACTCCTCTAATTATCAAATGGCTTGAAAATGTTTCAAAAAAGGATGGACCTTTTATTTATGGCAGGACACAGATGACATTGACTTTTCAGAAGGAAGTTGCAGAGGTAAGATATTAATGTTTTCCCAAAATTCTACAGATGCTAAGTGGAACAAAAATTTGCAGCCTTCTGTTTAAAAGTACAAACCTAACTTAGATGACTTTAAAAAGAGAGGAAAGAGTTGGTAGTTCATGTGGCTGGAAATTACGATTTTTTATGTTGAATTAATCATCTGCTCTGATTCTTTCACAGCCCATAATTTTTATTTATTTTTTTTTTTCATTATGGAGAGATCTATTTCCTTGAGATACTTAATCTGTTATTTTCTGAAGTATTGATTTCTTAAACATTAATAGATTTCACAGCACTCTTCTGTTTTTAACTGTCTTCTCTCTCAGTCTTTCATGCACCATTTCATCAGTCTATTTTTCCTTACCTTTCAGTCCTCTCACAAAATGCACCAATAGTTTTTTCCTTTGCTCTCTTAATTAAAAATATTTTCTTTTAAAAAGACACCTTCCTTG
>JAOEHX010028778.1:52741-63361 GCA_025448015.1 Bolborhynchus lineola | reverse complement strand
CAAGAAATATAGTTATTTCCTTGCCCTCTTAATTAAAAATAATTTTTAAAAAAGAAGACACCTTCCTTGAAATAAGGAAAAATGGAAGGTTAACATTATTTCCAGTTGTGATTAAACGCTTAGCACACAGAAAGTGTTCGTAAAGACCATGGAAGCTGACTTTTGCTTTTTTGAATGAGACTTGATAATCAGAATTATTAATGGATTGCTGCCGGTCTTATGTGTGTAGAAAGGCATTGCTGGAGTTCTGCCTGAGGAAGTCCAAGAGCAATCTGAGATTTTACTTTGTGTCAGTAGTTAGGTTCTCAAAGCTAAACTAATCAGCTATGTAGTATCATTAATTCTAGATCAGTTGATACTCCCCAGTGCTTTCAGATTTCAACAGTTTACTTCTGTTGCCATTGGATGAAATGTATCGTATTACAAAGGCTGGAAGACTTTTTGCTTTGTATTTATGAAAGCAGTATGGCTTCTTACCAGCATCTCATTTGCTTAAAAAAAAAAGGAAAAAGGAATTGCATATCAATCTGAAAACTGAAATTCCATCTAATTAGTCTAGTGTTTGTGAATATCAGGGACTTGGTGTACAACCTAAAATGTGTGTGTGATTTTAATCTTTCAATGTAAAAATTCTAATAGTAAAATTTTGCTGTGTTTTTTTTTGTGCATAAATTAGTAATAAGTATATATGCAAGTGGGATGTCTGCAGTCATTTTTGAATGACAGAAAACCATATTGTGCTGTCATTACTGTAGCCCTGCAAACATTCAAGACAAGTACTGTTATTTCCAGTAGATGGCTCTAGAGAACACAAGGGACAAACATAAAATAAACTGGATTTCTTAATTCAGCTCTCAGCTCATGTGGTTTCAGGTATTAAAAAAATCTAGGATCACTTTTCCAGAAGAACTTCATGTCATATTAGATCATACCTTGTTGCAACAAATGTCTAATGGACTATAACAGAAACTGCAAAGTGGTAATGGGAAAGATGCAAAGTTTTGTGACAGCAGTGAAAAAATTGGCTTACTCACTTTATACAGCTGTAACCAGCTGCATATGCTACTAGTGACATGTAGATTATAGTGCTTGTTCACCCAGCACAGCTCACTGAGATCTTAAATACCATGCACTCCTTTTAAGTTTTTTGTACTTAGAATGCTGAGAAGTTGGAAACAGTAGGAAACTGAGTATGTTGTTCAAGGTCATGCAATGAATCGGGTTAATTACTGAGTTTACATTCTGGGATCTCTTGATTCTTTTTTCTTACATCTATTTAAACTCTGATCTTCCACTGAAGACTGAATTGTTCAAGGTTTCTGGCTTGTGTTTCCATAATTGATTTGTCATCATGAAAAACTCTTTTAGGAGAAACTATTTTGGTTTATCATTAGGAGGAAGAATGGTAATTAGAATCTGTCTTTTTCTGGCCCTCTGGAGTTGCTTAAGTTAATAATTGTAATTTGACATACACAAGCATATTCAGTACAAGGGAATAGAGAACAATGTTATGCAGATAATAAGTAGCTACTGATATTTTATGTCTCTGATTTGATATTATTGAAAGGGAAATGTATTATACCCAGAAGTTTGATGTCCTCAGTCATGTTTCTAAGCTTAGAGTGTAAATAGCAAAGAAGTCTCGGTATATATGCCACAAACTCTTCAGAAGGCTAGGAAGCTGTCATGGAATGAAGCCATGTGCTTTATCATCAGTTAGGATTAATAGATGTTAGCAATAAGAAAATAAAGTATTATTTGTGGTCAAGCTCAGTTTTGCTAGTATAACAGTAGAAAATACTTTTGCCCTTGTTGCAGTAGTAGTTTCCTGCTCTTCTGTTTCCTTGTAGTGCAGGTATGCTGTAGGCATGCTGGCACGAGTTACGTCAGTACAGACCACTCTGTTCTTACACGATTTGATGAAATTGATTACAGCTGGTTGATGAGAGCCAGCAGTTATATGCCGAATTCTGAGACCTGTTAATGAGCATAAGGCCAGGTATTCACAGCAGTAAAAAAGGCACTTTTAAGTGTTGAGCAGATAATTTTTGTCTCTCTGTAGTTTGCATTTGTAAATTGGTTAGTTACTTTGTGGATAATAATTTTTGCCTTGCCTCAGATTCCTCAGACCCAACCCTCTGTCACCTTCATCTGCAACCTGGGCCTTGTATTTCCTGGCCCACTTCCATTAAAATGAGTCATATTTTAGTTTAACTAGAAGATCGTTGTCAGTCTTTAATTCTGAGTAAAACCGGGTAGGGAATACTTTGCCTAACTGCTCTCCCAGAATGATCTGCAAGCTGGGAGGTGGGGTAGCTAGAAGACAGGTGTTTGGAACACTTAATCATTTTGTGTCTAACACTGCTGTCTATTCAGAAGGCTAGGCAAAAGGCGCTAATAAAGTGGAAAACAATTCAGATCTGTGAGCAGTAAACAGAAGAAAAATTACTGTTATGTTTTCATAACTGATGCAGGCTGGATATAATTACTTACATTCTAAAATAAAATAGTTGTTTTGCAGAAAGTGGTTTGTGTGCTAAAATGTATTTAATATTCCTTTATATGGCCAACTTTGACATTCTCATTCTTCAGGTAGGTTAATTACTGTGAGAGATATTGCAGATTCTTTGATAATGGGTTTTTAATATGCATTTATGAAAAGCACAATTATATAGTATAGCTTACTGAAGAACATAACAGTCGTTCCTGAAGTTAGTCAGTGGTGGATAGTGAGCAACATTAAACGAGATGTCAGTTACCACTGGATTGTATTAAGCTTCAGAATCTTTGTTGTGCGTCATGCCTTGCAAAAATTTTGATAGCAGAGTGTTTCCTAGTTAGCTTAACTTCATCATATGTTCATATACAGTTTCAGATGCTATCCGTATTTTAAATGTAGGAACAAATTGAATTCTGAGAACTGAGGAGAAAATAAAAACTTACAAAAATAGGACGTTACAGAAGTATGAGGACAAACTTTTTAGCAGGGCCTGTTACAACAGGACAGGGGGCAATGGTTTTAAACTAAAAAAAGATTTCGACTACATAAGGAAGAAAGTTTTTACAATGCAAGTGGTGAAACACTGGAATGGAACAGGTTGCCCAGAGAGGTGTAGATACCCCATCCTTGGAAACATTCAAGGTCAGGTTGGATAGGGGTGTGAGCAGCCTGATCTAGTTGACCCTGCTTATTGCAGGGTGGCTGGACTAGATGACCTGTAAAGGTCCTTTCCAACCCAGACCCTTCTGTGGTTCTGTTCTTAGCATTTTTGTGTTCCTGAAGCAATGTCATACACAAGTATGTTCTTGCTGACGTGGGTTGAAGTAGTTTTAAGGTGTTCCTGCCCAGAGGAGTATTTTAAGTTAACCCTTCTGCAGGTGAGAAGGAGGAACTAACTGCCTGAGGCTCATTACATGGGTTTTTTGGGAAGACTGGCTTGTTTAAATTGGCATTGGAAGGACTACAAGCAATGTCATTAGGTCTGCTTCATTTCTGCTTCAGAGGTGAAAGAAGTGTGTGGACTTTGCAGGCTGGTTTGTTTTTGGGTTTTTTGGATAGAGTGGGTTTTTTTTCTAGTAGGTTTCCTCTGAAACAATGATGACAGTACTTTTCAATGCCAGTGTAGGCAAAAAAAAGGACTGAGCTTTCTGAAAAGTCATTGAAAAGTGTTTTATTTGGTCTGTGCTCATACCAAAACTGCCTTTCAGGAGAGCTGTTTTTAAAAAACAAAACTTTAGCAATAGGTTTGATTTTATTTTTCAGGGATATTTTAATAAGCATGGCAGCATTTCATGAGTTGTCTTTTCATCTGAAGCTGTGTAATGTACAGGTATTGCCAGATATGAAAATTGGTTTTCATATTTCATTTTTTTTTTATTAAGGTAGTGGTAAATATGAAGAATCTTGAAAATTCTATTTCTGGATAGTTAGTGCACTGGCTTTTACCATTCAAGACTTGTCTTATTGAGTGCTTTTTTTGTTTTAACTTTGTGCCAGCAGAATGCACAGAACATGTTTCTTGCCAGGTTATGAAAGTGTAGACAACTTCTGTCCAGGCTACTGTTTTGATAATCTTTGTAAGAAATCTCTTGGGAAAGTCAGAGGAATGCTAAAATGAGCATATTAAGTATTAAATGCTCTTACTGTTTGGTATGCTAAATTTATGTGAAGTAGATCCATCTTCCTTGCATATATTGTAAGCATAAACCAGTCAATAATGAAGAAAATTTCATTTTCTATCTGATTCTGAGTTTACAGAGCTTTATTTTATCTTGAAAGAGGAAAAAGAATAGTAGTATTTGATACAGAAACAGTGGAAGAAAAGGACATGAGAATATGTCAGCTGATGTTATGTTTGTTTTGAATCCTGCAGTCAGAATAGTTTTAGTTTTCTCTTGTGCTCGCACAGAATTGTTTGATATCCATTAAGTTCTGCAGAAGTTCAAAGAGCATCTTTTCACATGTATTTGATTGCAGGATTTGGGTTGTAAATTAGCATGGTATTTTAGTGAAATGCTGCTATGCTAGAGGGAAAAATTCTAGATTAACTGGGCATAGATTATGATACAAGTTTTTAACAATTAATTGTTTGGTTTAGTTTCTCTTAGCCTTTGATTATACTGAATTTCAAGCTTTAATGTAGCTCACCACATGTAAATCTGTGAAACTGAATTGACTTTGTTTTGATTCTTCAATAGAGGCTTACAGCTAATCCAGGAGGTAAGCAGCGTAGCAGACTGTCCATCATGTCTCAGCATCTCTGCACTGTTGAAAACTGTTTCATGATTCCAGGTGAAGCTTTTGTTCCAAAGCCAGAGGTAAATTTTGATGTATTTCTTCTGAGACTCTTTTGTTAATTTGTTAGTCAAACAGTATATCTGATTTTCAGTAAGGAACACAGGTGCTGTAGTTCATACTACGAAGTGATGTGATTTTCCTGTAAACAAAACATACTTGCTTCAAGAAGGTGCTTTTCTTTTGGTCCCTCAAAACTTGGTCACTCAAAAACTTGGCTTTGGCCTTCAAGCTTGTCTGCAAGATCAGAATACTTCTTTGGGTGCTTCTGAAAGCTGATCAGGATTTAATGATACGATACTTTGTTAGGATTGTAGCATCTTTGGAAAGCCTGCCGTTTTAGTTTGCATTTATAAACAGTTTGGGAATTATGCCTCAAAAAGTTGATGGGTCTTTTGAAAGACCCTGATAAATAAAAGCTTTTCATTTGTCATCTTTGTCAAAAAACTCTAATTTTACCATGTCTATAATCTTTACATTCCACCCTACTCTTGTTTAGCATATTTAACTCCCTCCTATTCACTATAGCACTTTGTCAGTTACATCCCACTGCCTGTTTAAAAAAGTGATGATCTTTTCTCCCTTTCTTCTTGAGTAGAGAACAGTCTCTTTGCTGTCCTATCATCTGCTGGTTTTTATTAATAGCCATTATGGTTATAAGAGTCAAAAATAAATAAATTGTATTTTGGGCAAGAATGTACCTTATTTGTTTGTTTGTTCGTTACATAACAATGTGTGCCTGACACTTGAGTGGGGTCTGTTTTCCCTGAATGCATGTGGAAATGTACTGTTTAGAAATGAATTTTCAGCTTCTGAAAGTTCCTCTTAAACTGGTTAGTTCAGCTTATCACTACATATCACTTCTCCTTTATTGCAGAATATTTCCTGGTCTTTTTACTCTACAGGCTTGCCTCTTGAGAACTTTAGAAGGTTATTCTCTCTCTTTTTGTCACAGTAAATTTTAAGGCCTCTATCTGGGCATATTCTGATGATGATTTAAAGTTTTGTTGCTATTTTTTGAGCAAGTAATTGATGAAGTGTGTTCAGTTATTAATCGTGACAGCAGTCTGTTGTGAAGAAAAATGACCATGCTGAAGACATTTTTTGCTTTGCATTTTTAGATTTGGGGTGTGTGTGTGTGTGTGTGTGTGTGTGTGTGTGTATTCCTGTCTCGTAGGTGAATTAAACATAAATTCAGTATATCATCTCCCTTTTAAATATGTGAAAAAATCTCCAGTAAGGCTAAAATTCCACTTTTATGGTTCTTTCTCGGTTGTGGATGCCGTGTGAGGGCACAGTAGAGCTAGTGTAGAAAAATGTCTTGTGCAGACTGTGCCTCAGTATTAGGATGCTATACCTGATATTCCCATTTTCCTGTGCTGAAAAGACCACAATTGGTTGAGGGATAGGTAACTCATAGAATTGTGACAAATGTTTTAGTATAATCAAAATCCTACAATCAGCTGGTGCTCTGTTGAATAAAAAAAAGCAGTACCACTAAAGGCAAGCATATCTTTATTTACTATATTTCTTTGACTTAAAACAAATACCATTTATATTGCAAAAGCAGAAAGTACAAGTTTTTCAGACAGGCCTAGCAGCTGTTTTCAATGTATTTTATTTCCTTCAAACTTCTGTTTTACATGGATCTTCTCCTTTGTCCCTGTTCTCTTAGCCGTAGACTGACATGTGGGTTTAGATATTTCTGTTTCTGATAAAATCTTTTGTTTATGTGGAAGGCTCTTCAGCATATTGTGAACAAAATGGCTCTGCTTGATTTTTGTTTCATAGGTATACAAAGAATTCTGTATAAAATTTTGTAACCAATGAATACTTCATTTTGCTTATAGTTTATGATTCTTCCATTTCACTTATGCCCTCCTGTAAAAATGCTATTGGTTCTTATTTGATAGTGTTAATTTTCATTCACATACATAACAGCGATCACACATCAGTGTCATGTCAACCCCCTTATGATAGGTGAAGATTCATGTTTTCGGGAATGAGTTGTTTACCTCATTTACTTATTGAATGAATAGTATTTCAACAATACTATGAATGTTGAGATGCAAAAGACTCTTGGTTTATGGACTGGAATGGTGCTGCACAGCACTGTCCAAGCCAAAGAAAATTTGGCTTTTTGGTCAGTTAAGTCTGCAGTGCTGTATAACTACTGATACTAGCATTAGGATTAGTACAAAACAAGCTCCTTGATGAATAGGTAGGAAACTCAAAGCAATTGTGTAACGTTAGTAACACAAGCAAGATGTAATTCTGTTCTACGTGTATTAGAATAAAGCCTCTTTACACATTAGATGCATTAAACATTCCACTTTCTCAAATGACATAACAGAAGATCTTTTTCCATTAAACTATACATATAATGTTAAGGGCGCTTTATACTGTTTTAGTGAATTTCAAGCTAATGATAGGGGAAATGAAAGTTGTATATAAATAAATAGCAGTTGATCTTGTTAAATGACTTGTCCAGCATTATCATATTCCTAAATTTAAAGGCCTGTATTATACCCCTTTCATTCTCTTGCCTGTGCTAGCAAATTCGCATCAATTTAATTCTCATTTAGGGACGCATTTAGATAGACCATACTTTGCAAAAGATCAGTACAAAACAAAATCTGTGTGTTGGAAGAAAAGGTTAAAGGATTTAAGATTATTAATCAAAATAAGGGAGTTACTTGTCTCCTTATCACCACTGTATATTACATTTTACAGTAACAAAATATGTGGGTGTGGGCCTGAAACAGAGCCTAAAGTGATAATTAAAAAGACTTACAAAGTTCTTTAGAAGGCTAGAAACTTCTAGAAGACAATAAATGGTAGCTATATTATTTGAGCTGTTAAAAGCCACTTTGAGGAAGTATAAGCCAGAACATTTCCAGATTTTCCGTGAACATAGATTATTTAGTTTGTATCGTGTATGTTACAGTTTGCAGGTGTTTTCATAGTCATGGTTGCATTTCTGGTTTTGTATTGCTCCTCAAATCTAACATTCATTGTGTAGTGACAGATTAGTAGCTATTGACGAATGCTGAGTAGACATTTCTTGAAGAATAATAAACTAAACCCACAGCAGGTGGCAATTTGGGGTTGGAGAGACATTTTTGGCAAGACCTGAATGGTACTGCTGATTCTTCAGTCTGATAAGCAGAATATACAATGCAGTTGAGGTTCAGGGCTTACTGAGTTTTGGTGGGGGTTTTGTTTTGAGGGCTTTGTGTGTGTTTTTTTTGTTTTGTATTTTAAGAAATCTAGTTACTGAGGCAATTTAGAACTGAAAATGAAAGGCAGATTGGTCTGCTATTTAAAAACCATTCAATTTGGCTCCTTGGACCAAGTAGTTGAGAGTTTTTTTCCTTGCACCATAATTAAAGATCAAAATGTAAAATACGCTATAAAACATTATATGTTATTGATAGCCTGATTTGCTAAATATAAGGCAGTTAGTTTTTAAGCATTTTTGCTGCAGTAAGTCATCAGTACATTAACTGTACTGTCAGTTATGTTTTAAAATAGTTCCTGTTTTCTTCAATAAATGTTACTTGGAAAGTCACAAAGAATGGTTTGAAAAATCAGCAGAAAAGTACTCTTGTAGCAGACTTAAGCATCATTTCTTACTTTTATTCTTTTTGTGGATGCCACTATAAATTAAATACTTTGCTTAAACATAACTTCAGCTCAGATGTAAGTAAAGTGCTATGTTATACATTCTTTGAAATAATCAAACTACACTTAGCAAAAAAAATGGCATCAATGGATAGAAATAACTGTATTTACACATAGTCCTTCAGGTTGTAGCCTGTGTTGCTCCCCTGCTCTGTAGATGAGAAATGGTGCTGCTTTGGAGGGTAAATCCATGCTCCTTGCTGCTTTTTAAAACATGAAGTGCAGAAGATAACACCTGCGGTAAGCAGAAACCCTGCTGAAATAAATCCTGTATAAACTGCTCCTCCTGGTTCATGTTTACTGCTCTCTGGAACAGTGTGGTCCAGAAAATCTGAAATAATTTCTCTTGTATACCAGGATGTTGGTACTAATCCAAAAACTCCTGCAAGAATGAAGCAGACTCCTCCAGCAAAACAAGCGTGACTTTTGCTGTCAGCGTCCCCTCCCAACTTTGTGCACTTCATTCCAACTGTGGTAATGCAGATCCCAAAGGCTGATAGGATACAAGACAGTACCATGGTCGTCCGTGCAGCTTGGATGTAGATGGGGAGAGAGAGAACGGAGTATTTTAGGGTACAGCTAAACATCCCAGTGCTGTACCATGTGCAGTCCATCCAAAGTCCTTGCATCTGTGTTATAGCTGTTATGATATTTGAACCAACATCTGCATTTACCTTCCAGTTTGGTAGCAAGGTGGCTGTAATATCTCCAAAAACACCAATCAAAGCCAGAATAAAAGCAAAGAACTGCAGACTTGCTGATGCCATGATGATTATCTGCTGTCACCTTTTGTCTGCTCTTTCTGTCTTGTAAATGACTGTAACTGGTCGGTAGCTTCGTAGCCAAGGCTGTAGCCCTGTGTAACTGGGAGAAAGGGGAGGGAGGAGAAATGTGAGGGGGAAAGAAAAAGAAATCGGCAAACAAAAGCTGCATTTAAAATTAGAGCTATCTGAATGAATATCTGAACACGACCCTGAAGCAGATGAGAGCAGCTGAGCAGCTGTACACGAGGTACTCAAGCATAAATGATGGCAAATGGACAGTGTTTTAGAATTGCTTGTAACAAGGATCTGCTGCCCTTTCCTACATGATTGCAAACCATCAGGCAAAACTTATTTTACTCTAGTTGTCTGTAGTAATAGTATGCAGATTGCAAACTTGCTTGACAAATATACATTGTCAGTGGAATTACTAGAAACTTGCGGATTACAAATCATTGCAGAAAAACACTGTGGTAGAAAATATATTGTACTCTTCAAGTAGCTTTTTAAAATGTGTTTATAGCTGTAGTTGGTTCCTGTTGACTATCTTATAACAATGAATATTGATAATATTTTCTTTTGTTTGAAGAGTGGTTAAAGGTAACCCTTTATTTCAGTTATTTTAATATTGTCTGTTCTTTTGTTTAAAAACTTACAACATTTCCTGAGTTTGAAGGGGAATAAGATTGAATCTATTTTTTGCAGTATTTTCACAATTAAGTCATGTGACTTTTGTAAATCAATATTTTATTTTCAGTCAGTGATTCTCAGTCCTTGACTTTGAGCAGCAGTATCAGTCACTTACCTGTCTGAAATAATTTGCAAATTTGCTATGAAGTGGCAGTTTTAAAAATTCATTGAAAAAAATGCTTCCAGCTGTCCCTGCATAAAGAGTCAAATTTCATTTGCCATTTGAGAACATTTATGCAGTATGGTAACTGCACTTGGGAAGACAGAACCATTGCTGTTACATCATCTAGACCGTTGGGACAGCAGATGAAGAGCAATGGTTTTAGACCTCTGTAAGGAGGATTAGAAATGGTGGTCTGCCTTTTAAGTGGGTCTGTGTAGTTGACAAGTTTTGTTTTCTATCAGAGTGATAACAGAAAGGGCAGCCCTCTGTCTGGATTATGCTTCCTGAGGCATTCTCTCTAAATATGAACAATAATATTAAAATTGCTGTTTAGCATTAGAACTTTTCTGAAAAGCTGTGATAATAAGGATTAATGTTGAAACAAGTGGAACACAATATCTGTCGCATTGTACTCATTTCATTATGCGTAAGACAACAAGGTTTTTATCAATATATATCAGTCTTTGGTGGCATTACGTAACATGTAATTCTCTAGTTTATATATTGTACTTAGTCCAGGTAATCGT